>JANHGD010006252.1:19376-31418 GCA_027560375.1 Imantodes cenchoa
GTTAAATTTGGGGTTTTTTAGACAGCCAATTATTTAATTTGATTTTAACTTTTATATATTCAACGTATTTATGTATTTTAATGTATGGCTGTACACTGCCCTGAGTCCTTCAGGAGTAGGGCGGTATATAAATAGAATAAATAAATAAATAATACAATTCCTCATGTTGTGGAGACCCCCAACCATAAAATAATAAAAATATTAGGAAACTCAGGGGTGGGTTCTAACTTACCTCGCTGCCTGTTCGCTTTCTCCTGTGCTGCGTGGTCGTGCCTCGTGGGCGCTTTGCATGTGCATACATGCGCAGTGCTGAATTTTAAAAAAGAAATTGAGGGGGGGAAAGCCGAAAACAAGATGGCAATGCATGCACAGTGCCAGAAATTCAGCTTCTGCGCATGTTCAGAAGTTCCCATGGTACAGATTTTTTTTTTTTTGCAGTAGTCTATTTGACGGATAGAGGAGCAGTGTCTTGGTTCCTAAGACCATCGGAAATATGTATTTTCCGATGGTCTTAGGCGACCCCTGTGAAAGGGTCATTTTGACCCCCAAAGGGGTTGCGACCCCCAGGTTGAGAACTGCTGCTGTGTACAGTATTTAACTGAATAGTAATTTACTTAATCATGGATTACCTAACCATGAGTTAACTAACCGGCTTGGGTTTGCACAATTTGAAATATATACAAACCATGCAGTCAGAATTTCCACACTTCATTAGGCTACTATATGCTTAGCCAGTTTATGGTTCAGTGTGTCAGGCAAACTCATCTCTAATCTGGTATTTATTGATATTGACAAGACCGTTCGAATCCAAGAACAGCCCTACTGGATCAGGCCAAGGTCAATCTGACGCCAGTATCTTGTTTCTTATATGGCCAACAAAAGACTTCTGGGTCATTTGGAAGCAGGAGATGGAGAAATAATCTTTTCTTCTTTTGTTCCCTGCAACTGGGTATTTGGAGTTAGGCTACTATCTTCAAGACCTATAGCCGTGTATGGAGCTTTCCTCCTTGAATATCTTCAATCTGCTTCCAAGTTGGTGGCCTTGTAACGAATGTGACAATGAAGTGTATCCGAGATGACCTTCCCATCTTTACTACCATTCTGCTTCAGCAGAAGAGTTGGCACTGGAAGGATGATGCTGGGAGGCACAAACTTAGCATAGCCCTATGAATTAGGCCATGTGATTTCAGCAGGGGCAGGTTCCTTGCACTGGCACTCCGGTACAATGTGCGCTCATCCTAAGGATCTATTCCATCTATTCCACTGTTTCTTCAATATTAGTGTAACTGTTATCCCAGGGCAAGTGGTTTCGTGGTGAGTTGGCCATGGCAAGTTGTCCTAGACCCATGATGGCGAACCTATGGCACCCGTGCCAGAAGTGGCACACAGAGCTATCTCTCCGGTCACACCAGCCCTCGCCTGTTGTTCTTCTGGGTTCTGCCATGCACATGTGTGCCGGCCACCTGGTCTTTGCACATGTGGAAGTGCCAGGAGCCAGAAGAGCAGCTCCCTGGCACACATGTGCACACGGGGAAACTGAACTTCCAGTTTCTAGCTCGTGCATGCATGCCGGCCAGCTGGTTTTTGTGTGTGCATGAAACCAAAAGACCAGATGACCGGCATGCATGCGCATGCTGGAAACTGGAAGCTCAGTTTCCTGGGACGCATATACGCAGCAGGGAGCTGCTCTTCCAGTTTCTGGCACTCACACATGTGCGAAGACCAGCTGGCTGGCATGCATATGCGCGCCGGAACCTGGAAGAACAACGGGAAACAGCTGCTGTGCCTGGAGAGATGGCGCTGCTCTTCCGGTTTCCGGCGCTCCCCCCATGTGCACGTGCACTTTCCCATTTTGGCACTCAATGCCGAAAAGGTTCATCAACACTATCCTAGACCAGGGGTCCCCAACCTTTTGGACCTCAGGGACCACCAAATTCATAATTTTAAGTCCCGCAGACCACTAATATGATTTTTTGAAAAAAAAGATAAATACATTTGTAAAATAATGAACAGAGAACTTCCATTTTATTAATACGAAATGCACCTATTTAACATAACAAAATTATAAATGCTTATTTAATCATAACAAAAACTTTAAAGGTTGTTTAATTGTAACAAAATTATTAAAGGTAGTGTAATAATTAAAAAATAATTGAAGCTTATTTGACGGTGGCTTGCTGATGTTGTTGGAAAAGTCAGTCCCATATTCCAAAGACTGGGTAATGGTGGCTGAGGCAAAGAACTACAATTTGACAGACTCAGTCCTTATTGGCTAAAGGTACTGTGTCATCCCATACTTAGATGTTGGCTCCATCCTAGAAGAAGAGGCATATCAGATGAGAACCAATGCCCCTTTTAACCATTTTGTTGTGTCTGACTCTTGGTGACTTTATAGGCAAGTGCTCTCCATGCTACTATACAAAATAAAATATGGAGTACCAACGGCTATTTCAATATTTAAATTTTCAGTCCCACATTTCTATTTTCTGGGATAGTGATGTCAACATATAATATAAAAATAATCAAAGATTAGATTGATGTGAGATGTCATAAGAACTAAAGAGTAGTATGGTTCAAATGTACTATATTCTGCCCTCCATTTCTAGCTCTTTCATGGTCTTAAAGCAGTTTCTGACTAGGTGGAAAGCTCCAAGCTAGAGAAGTTACAGACCTCACAGACAGAGCTACTACGTAAGGGTGCAGAGATCTGGAAAGAGATACAGGATTTCCCAAATTCCACCCTTTGTTGCTACTACTAGTGATTGCCTGAATTTTTGCAGACCAGATAGTGTAATCCTACACAGAACTGAAGTCATTCTGGGTTATTAATTTGAATGAAAGGTTTCATTCAAATGCACACTTTCAGAACTCACCTAAGTTTTTAAACTTTTTGATCTTTAACTATTCTAGCCAGTGAAGAAAGCATATTGCTTTTGTCTTTAAACTGGTTTTTATGTCTTCTTTTTCTACCTAATTTACTTTCCTTTAACATGTGTTATCTATAGTACTAACAGCAATATTGGTGTTCCTGAAAGGATCCTGGATATAAGAGGCTTAATCAAGGATCACCTCTCTCTTCTTGACAGAATTAAAGATACATGTATGTGAGCTTTTGAGAAACAGTTGCTTGTTGCTAAAAATTAAACTACAGAATGGAACGGCAATGATGTTATATTTCTTTGTAAATGCATCTAAGACCTTAAAGAATATTTTAAAATTTGATTTAGGGAGATAAGAAAAGTTCAGAGATTTGAAAAACAGAAAACTCCACTATTGTTTACTGAAGACATATTCACAGAATTACTCACCACCTGCTGGAAATGTGAATTAAATCCTGAACAAAATTCTACAGCAAAACACGTCTCTTAGATCTAATTCAGAAATGTATGTGCGTCAGTAATAGGATAGGCAAAGTGTGGCCTATTATGCTATAGAACTGTAATTCTGACTAGTCCTAGACATTATAGCCAATCACGAAGGATTATAAGAGCCGCATTCAAAGAACATCTGCACACCCATACACTGCTCATTCATGAATCAGTATATTATCTCTGAAAATGCTCAAGTAAAAATTATTGGGTTTTTTTATGTCAGCCTTCCCCAATTGCCATATTGATTGCCAATGGAAGTTGCACTCCAAACCATGTGGATGATTTCAGATTGAGGAATGTTGATGTAGGTGATAGGAAAGCTGTGCCTTTAATCTGTCATGGTGGTTCCATTTGTGCAAACCACATGTTGAATCACGTAAGAGAGCTGCAATATTCTGCTTTAGTTTTTATTTTCTTGCTAACTTCCTCATTTCTGAAAGACTCGTCATGTGGTATACTTAAAATCAGATTTCCAGAATTCAATAAATCAACCTCATAATTTGAAAAATAAATAATGCATTCATATTAAAACTATTATCAATATAAACAGACATTTAACAACCAGATGTGAACTCCCAATGCTCATCTTTCTTTAATGTAAATATTAGTTTCATTGTAAATATATACTTACATCTGTTGTAAAAGGAAGTCATTTCTTTGTATTTTTTTTCTTTCTGCACTTTTTTCCTTTCTTTTTCATTCTTCCCTTTTTTCTCTTATTTTTTTCTCTTAATTATTAGTCTCGTTAGTATTTTATCTATGTTAGAATCTAATAAAGTTGTTTTAAAAATGTTTTGTTTTCTGAAGAATCATTTCATACCAAATCTGTATATTCAAGAGCACTTTCCTGATGGCTTTCGTATATTTATTAGGTTATAAACAAAACCATGATGGAAATTAAGCATCATTAAATACCAAAGAAACTTCTTAATATTTCATCAGTTTCTGGTTCTGTTAGCTATGCACACACACAAACCTGTACAGTGTGGCAATAAATAATATTACCTGTTTGCTGTAGCTTTGGGAGTGGGGCAGAGATCTTTATTCCTTGGGTACTTCTAAACATTTCAAGTCAACAGAAAGGAAGATATATATTATAATTAGGGATTGCTTTCAAACTGCTTCTTAGGGCCCATGGATGAAAATGATGGCACTGTGGCAGTATGGCAATCATTAGTATCAATAACTAAGGGAAAATGAGTTTTAATAACTATAAAAGTAGGTATATCTCAATTCAGTTCAAGGTCACTGGCCTACCAATTTATATACAAGCCATAGTTGCAAAGTCCTGGAAGTATTTTCCATTAAACATGATGAAATTCAGGTTGGAGTAAATATAAATCCTATTGTGATGAAAGTAAAAAAAAAACAACCCAAGATATAGCTGGGCTTTTGCTTTAGCTGGATGTAGAAATATAATTACAATGGTACTTTGAAATAGGAAATTGTTCATACTGTATACTGTTTGATAAAAATATAGAAAACTTGAGATGGTAAAAACTGTTGCACTGCATTGTTATAAAAATTTTATCAGTGTTTTCAGCAACAGCTTTAAAACAGGTGCTTATCAGCAGGGAAGTACCATGAATCATTCTTTATGAAGTTTTAAGTATTATATTAGAAATGACTCTTTTCTCACCCTTTTTGATGTAAAAATTAATGTTATATATTTGTCAATACACCACAGTTAAGTGGCCAATATTTGAGGGCAGGATCTAGTTAATTTAGTTACAGTAATTATTTGGTTCCCTTACCACATACTGATCATATCTGTTCACTTTCAGAGCCAGAGCAGGATGTACCAAAATCTTGGTGTATAAATGCCCCACTTACACAAAATAATGCTAAATTATTTTGGCATCGAACATAAAATGCTGTAACAGCAAATAGGAAAAACTGAAATAGTGAATATTTTGTGACTGTCTCATGACAGTCTCATGACTAAAATCGGCTCTTTGGAACTGTTTCCTTGTCCTGCCTAAAGAGAGATTTGGAGTTATACATGCTTTTTATCTTCTGTAATTTTTGCTGGATAACATGTAAGACTTCAAAGTTTTTTACACTATAACAACTGGCTGTGTTGATTGTTGTTTAAACCAGCCAGCTG
Source organism: Imantodes cenchoa (assembly GCA_027560375.1). NCBI lineage: Eukaryota > Metazoa > Chordata > Lepidosauria > Squamata > Dipsadidae > Imantodes > Imantodes cenchoa. The sequence continues at coordinate 24,855 of JANHGD010006252.1, forward strand.
TTATCTGGTAAACAACTTTGAAAGAAAAGGTATACATTGAACTTAAACTTTGGTATTTTATTTATAAAGCACACTCATAGCCTACAATTCACACTATTCACCAGGCTTTAAAATTATAAAATATAAAAACTATGAGCTATGGGCAGATAAAACAACTCAAGCACAATAATGAGACATGGTGGCACAGTGGTTAGAGTGCAGTACTGCAGGCTACTTCTGCTGACTGCTGGCTACTTGTAATTTACCAGGCTCAAGGTGACTCAAGCCTTCCATCCTTCTGAGATCAGTAAAATGAGGACCCAGATTTTTGGGAGCAATATGCTGACTCTTCGAGAGCCCTGTAAAGCCCTGTGAAGTGGTATATAAGTCTAAGTGCTGTTGCTATAAAGATCACTGTAGTAATATTGTTTAATATTGTTTGATAACACTAACAGAAAACTAAATGAAAAATGGACAAAAATTGTTCTCAAATCAGAATATTCTGAAATAAGAAGGGTTTCTTGTAGCTGCATTTCAGCTACCATTGGAAATGCAAAATGCATATTTTAAGGACTGTGGAAATGTATAGAAATGGTAGACATCATCAGGAGTCAAGCATATTTTCAGTCTACTTTGTTCTATAAAAAGGAAGTTTAAGATGGAATGAGGCAAACTGAGATAAGAAACATTGACAAAATCAGTTACTCTCGCTAAAATACTTATTTAAATACCGTGTTTCCCCGACAATAAGACCCTGCCTTATATTTTTTTGAACCCTGAAATAAGCACTTGGCCTTATTGCCATGCACTCAAAAGCCCGATTGGTCTTATTATCAAGGGATGTCTTATTTTGGGGGAAACAGCATAGTTTATAGCAGTAATAGCGAACTTTTTTTGGTTTGCGTGCCAAAAGGGTGTGTGTGCATGCTCTAGGGAGCATGCATGTGCCCACAGCCATTCCCTCCCCCCACGCATGCGCACAGGCCTCACTGAAGCCTGGGATGATGAAAAAAACGGCCAAACCGGAAGGTTGGAAAACAGACTTCCGGTTTGCCCATTGGTGCTGTTTTTTGCCCTCTGGAGGCCTCAGGGAAGCTTCCTGAAGCCCCAGAGTGCGGCAAACCGGAAGTCTTTTTTCTGAACTTCCGGTTTCCCCATTGGGCGGTTTTTCGCACTCCGGCGAAACGGCCTTCCTCAAAGCCAAAAATCAGCTGGCCAGTGTGCACATGCATGCTGGAGCTGACATAGGGCAACGCCTCGTGTGCCCTCCAATATGGCTCCATGTGCCACGCGTACCATAGGTTTGCCATCGCTGGTTGATCGCAAGGGTTTTCAAACTTGACAACTTGTGGAATTCAACTAGAATTCTCCAGCCAGCATTGCCAAAAACCTCAGCACAAATGACCCACAGCAAACAATGGATTCGCTCAATGACCATGGATTCACTTAGCGACCATTGCAAATATCATAAAAATTAGGTCGGTGAGATGACTTATTTTACAACTATCACGATTTATGACTACAATGTACAGGCTCTATCACGGCCATTACCTCCAACAATGACTACCTGCACTGCGCACTAGCAAAACCCTGGAAACCAGACCTGAAAAAGCAATAGAGCAACAGGCAACTCCAAAGTCTCCATGTATTCTTGCAACTGCATTCTTCACCGCATTGTGCACTATGCGCTCCTCAATGAACTGCCGACAGCGAGGCTCTTCTGAGATAATCTTGCACAGGAAGTACCTGGAAAAGCAGAGCAGAAGATGAAAAAAAGGGTTAGATCAGGGGTCCACAAACCCTGGTCTAATCTGGAAGTTATGAATGTGTTCTGCTGCCCAGCTGTGTAAAGCAGGTGGTGCACTATGGGTAGCTCTAAGAGTCTAACCCAGAGGTCTTCAAACGTGGCAACTTTGAGACTTGTGGACTTAACTCTCAGAATTCTCCAGCCAGCTATGCTGGCTGGCTGAATTCTGGGACTTGAAATCCACAAGTCTTAAAGTTGCCACGTTTGAAGACCTCTGGGTTAGACTCTTAGAGCTACCCATAGTGCACCACCTGCTTTACACAGGTGGGTAGCAGAACACATTCATAACTTCCAGATCAGACAAAGAGCAGGGTAGCCTATGCACTTTGTCACCTATGCACTGTGTTCTTTCCAGAATTTGGTAAGCACATGTAAATATGTTTTAACAGCTGAGAAGGTGACAGCTGCTGACAATGCCATTAATTCCTGTCCTTGTCAGGTACAGCCAGGCAGGCACTGATTCAGAACCTTGAAGTTCTGTTGCCAGTCAACCAGGGCTTCATTTGGCGAGTAATATTATTTATTTGAAATATTTCTGTATTAATTTCCATCAAAGGGATTTCAGAATAGTAAGTAAAAGCTTCTCTTTTTACTGCAGTAGTGCAAGAACCAATCTGGGTCGGTCACAGAACCAGAGATTTAATTTTTCAAGCTTTCGGATTCATTCTCTCATTCGTAAGAGAATTTAGTGGCTAAACCAAATACAAACCTCTCCTTTACACATAATTAAAAGCTTAGAAGCAAAATATTTTTCACCAAAGTATTCCACTTAAGTTTTCCAAATGCGCTTTTTTTAATCAATGCATCCGGTTGAATTCCAAAAATCTTTTGCAGATGTATTAAAGGTGCTTTTTCGAGAGGCAACTGGGCTTTCTGGTTTTTCCTTTTCTTTGAAGACTTTTGCTTCTCATCCAAGAAACTTCTTCAGCTCTGCATCGCTAAATGTCTATGAAGATTCTCAGTCATCCATCAGGTCACAGTTGTCCCAAAAGTGCTTTTTCGAGAGGCATAACTGGACTTTCTGGTTTTTCATTGAAGACACTTCTCATCTAAGAAGTTTCTCCAGCTCTTTTGCAGATGGTTTCACCAAGAACAAGCGCTTTCCAAGCAAGATTAATCGGCGAAATCAGGGAAATAGGGAACCTTGGTCCTTTAAATGATGCATCGACTTCCAGAATTCTTGAGCCCAGAGCTGAAGCCCACAAGTCATAAAGGGCCAAGGTTCCCCACTCCTGAGTTAAACAAGGCAGCCAGATCCCCCGCTTTTCTTCTCCACCACTGGCCCAAGCTCTGCACCCTCCACCCGGACTTTCCCACAACTTCCTAATTTCTGCCTGAATGTCCCTGCGAAGCCTCAGCTTGGATTGCCCGAGTTCACACGAGGTGCCCGCCAGTCCTTCGACTTGAGGCCCTCAAGCCCAGATGGCCGCATTCGCACTGGCCGAGTCGTAAGCAAGAGAGTGGGAGAATAAGGAGAAACTCCCTAACAGTGAGGACAATTAACCAGTGCAACAGCTTGACACCAGAAATCGTGGGCGCTCCATCCCTGGAGGTTTTAAAGAAGAGATTAAACAGTCACACATCTGAAATAATATAGGTTCTCCTGCTTGAGCAGGGGGCTGGACTAGAAGACCTCCAAGGTCCCTTTCAGCCCTACGATTCTATTATAATCAGTGAAAGGGTTTGCCTCCAGAAGTTGTGCGTGCTCCATCACTGGAGGTTTTAAAGAGATTGGACAACCATTTGCCTGAAATGGTATAGGCATAGGGTCTCCTGCTTGAGCAGGGGGCTGGACTAGGGGACCTCCTAGGTCCCTTCCAGTTGATTCATTCTATTCACCGGCCCCATGCGCTTAGCCCGTGTATCCGCGCGTCTTGGGAAGGCAGCGGCTGTCTCGGCCGGACGAGGGCTCCAACCGCCGTCGCGCTCCCCGAGCTCCCGTGGGAAGCGGCCAAGCCCACCTCTCCCTCCCTTCCTCCCTCCCTGCCTGCCTGCCTGCCTGCCGCCCGCCAGCCGAAGCCTCACCGGTTCTTAAACCGCACCATAGCGCAAGTCGATCCGGAAAAAGAGTTAAGATCGGTACGCTCTAGCCCGCAGCGTCTCTATCGCGGAAGCGCCCTCGCCCACAGAGATAAGAAAAGAAACGGGCACTTCCTCCTGCTCAGCCGCTTTCCTGGAAGTCACTGGACAAATCTTGATTTCCCGCCCGCCCCCCTTTGATTTTAAATTGACAGCGGTATCTATGGCCATTTATATCCGCTTGTTTTCCGCTGAGTTAGAGAGAAGCAGAGCGAGCACTTCCGGGCAGAGGACGACTCTTCTCCTTTTCGTTTCTCCGAGGTATCCTATCATTCGAGAAGGCGGTTGCAAGACCTATACGTCAGAGAGGATTCGCCTTCTCATTGGCCCGCCTATGACGTCACATGCAGATGTTTTTGTACCCTCGCCTTCTCTATCGCGTTCGCGTTTGGAAATTTTTTTAGTTCTTTTTTTTTCCCTTCAGTGGACCAATCAGCGGCTGTCATGCGTCCTCCCTTCCTTTTCCCCTTTCACAAATGGTTTATTTTCCCTGTTTGTAACGTAGCACCTCTCTCATTGGTTGTTTGAAAGGGAAAGGACAAAGGCGGAGCCTATAAAAGCCGTTGCCCTTTTTTCCCGCCTTTGTAGGCATTTTCTATTTCTATTTTTTTGCTTTTGTTAACGCTCCAGTTCAGAGGCCTTCAAACTTGGCAACTTTAAGACTTGTGGACTTCAACTCTGAGAATTCTGGGGGGTGAAGTCTAGAAGTCTTAAAGTGGCCAAGTTTGGGAACCCCTGCTCTAATTTCTTGAGGCAGTGTAAATAAACAAAAATAAAAGTGTTAGATAGTGGGTAGAAACTCAGGAGACTGACTTCAGAATAGCGCTCTATTTAAGAACAACTCAAGCAACCAGCAAAACACGGTCTGATAGCCAGCTCTTTTATAGAGGGCTGTCAGACACAACAACCAATAGCATTTGAGCATTCAAACGCTGGACCTGGTTGGAAACAGTCAGTTTGAAACAATCAGAGTTCAGTCAGAGTTCACTAGATAATAACAAATTAGTTCACTTAGAGGTCAGTCAGAACACAACAGGGGAGATCCGGATCTCCGGTGGAAGTTGGTTCCAAAGTGTTGGGGCCATCACAGAGAAGGCTCTCCCCCACGGTCCCGCCAGCTGGCATTGTCTGGTCGATGGGACCTGGAGGAGGCCCACATGGTATGATGATTCCTCTGTATGATTTTGTACTTGGGCCTGTTGTTGGGCTATTGGTTATTGATTGGGGCTTTAGGGACTTGTATGTAAACTAAAATAAATAGGCATTCCCCTGCCCAGTCATACCCAATTCTAGGGGACACTGCTCACCTTCTTTAACATAGCTGAGGGATTGTTGTCCGAAGAACCTTCCATGGTCATGTGGCCATCATGAGTATATGTCAAAACACAGAGAATACTGTTACTTTCCCACTGAAGTAGTGCTTATTTATCTACTCACATTTGCCTGCTTTCGAACTACTAGGTGGGCCGGAGCTGGGGCAAGTGATGGGAGCTCACCCCATAGCACAGCGCTTGGGTCTCAAACTGTCAACCTCAGTTCCTTAAAATCTAACATGCCCGCAGTCCAATCATGGAAGGACTGTCTCCATTGCATGTCAAGGAACAAACAGCCTGTGAAGGTATATCCCTTCACAGGTAGGAAAGCGGGGGTTTTATTAATCAAAATTGTAGCCTGCCACAACTGCAGGACTCTTGGCAACTCACCGAGCAAAAGTAGGCAATGAAATGTAACACAATTAAAATCCAAATATGCCACAGGGCATCACATCCCAAAATTGGCTGACATGGGCTGGAAGCAAGGAACAAGTGAGTAGCAAAAGTTGAAGAGAGGAGAGCAAGGGATCTTTCTGGCAGTATCTTTGACCAAGTCTCAGAGGCCTTGCTTGGTGTTGTTAATGTTTACAAGGCCCTGAAGAACATCAAGAGAAGGTCAGCAAGGGATTCAGTTTTTCAATTCAGCTCCATCGTCTGGGAAGTAGTCAAGCAAATCAAACCACTTATTATCAGCAAGAACATATCTGAAGCAAAAGTATATATATATATATATGTTCACACTGGGCAAAAACCATTTCTAACTTCTTTTGGCATATGAAATGGCTTTCATTTCTGTCCTGGAAGGGACAAGAAGGCTGTGTCCCAAATGCCAGTTTGCTCTTCTTCTGTTCTCAGCACAAAAATTAATTCAGGTGAGTCCAGGATACTGGAAGAGGGCTGACCCAAGCAAAACATGCTAGTTCCTCACGGTCAGCTTGCCTGAGCAATCCACTAAGGTCTGAACCTGTTCAGTGGTGGGATTCAAAACAATTTTACTTTTAATTTTTTTACTTTGACTTATTTGATTGTGGCTTGCTGATGTTGTTGGGAAAGTCAGGCCCATATTCCAGAGCTGCAGCTGTAGTCCCTTCCCTTTCCCCCCTTCCCTTCCTATTCCTCTTCTTTCCTTTCCTTTCCTTTCCTCTCCTCTCCTCTCCTCCCCTTTCCTTTCCTCTTCTTTCCTCTCCTCTCCTTTCCTCTTCTTTCCTCTCCTCCTCCCTTTCCCTTTCCTCTCCTTTCCTCTTTTCTTCTTTCCTCTCCTCTCCTCTCTTCTTTCCTCTCCTCTCCTCTCCTTTCCTTTCCTCTCCTTTCCTTTCCTCTTCTTTCTGTTCTTTTCCTTCTTTCCTTCCCTTCCCTTCCCCCCCTTCTCCCCTTAGGGCTCACGCA
>JANHGD010006252.1:45878-56598 GCA_027560375.1 Imantodes cenchoa
CGGCGCATCTCTGGCTGCAGCTGCAGCACGGAAGCTCAGCCCTTGGCTGTGGGGTAGCAAGCTGTGGGCGGCTGCCGGCCGAAGCGAGGGCCGAGCTGAAGCCGGTGGTTTCTCATTGGCCGGCAGGCCGGCAGGGAGAGCCGGGGAGGAGGGAGGGAGGGAGGGAGGGGTGGAGAAGAGAGAGGCGAAGCCGCCAGCGGCAGCCTCGCACAAGGAAAAGCGCACACGCACGCACACACGCGGGCGCGCACACAGGCAGCCAGAAGCACGCAGCGCGAGCTAGGCAAAAGCTGCTCCGGTATTGTTATCCTTGGGAGCGAGCGGAGGCGGCGGCGGCTGTTACCGCTGCTCGGGAAGAGGCTTAGAAAAGTGAAGGAGGCGAAAAAAGAAATAAAAGAAAAGGGAGTCGGGACGGAGCATGCAGAAACAGCTTAGCCGGCATCGGAGCGGCGGTGCCAAGGCACAGTTGGGGACGTACTAAGAAGGGGACCGACTGCTTCAAGTCGCCGGCGAAGGCAGCCTGAGAAACAGGAAGCGGGCTATATTCCAAGAAGGAGCCGCTATATCTCCCACCCGCCCCGGATTTTAGACTGAGTAGCAGCCCGCTGCCTTTTGTGTGTGCGCGGACCGTCGCCGGTACCCAGGACGCAAGGGGAGAGGGATAAAGAGCCGAGCTGCCGCTGACCTAGAGCCCACTCGCCCTTTTCCCTCGAGACCAGCCCTGCCGAGCCTCCGCCGGCCCCTCCTGCCTTTCTCGCTTCTCACCTTGGCCCAAGACGGCCGAGCCTCCCTCCCCGACCCGCGGACTTTTCGCCCCGTTTAAGCTCGCTCTCTCGCGTTTTGTGCATCTCTCCTCCTCCCTTGCCTTCGCCTCCATGTGCCGGAAAGCGGGAACGCCGCCTCGGATCTCGCCGCCGCTGCTCTGGCTCGTACTGGCGGCCCTGCAGCAGGTAAAAGGAGGGCGAGGGGGGAAAAAAAAAGAAAAAAGGGAGCTGGGCTCGGGGGCTCTTTGTTCCTGACGATCCCGGCGATGGGCGGTGGCGGGGGTTGAGGGACGCCGGCGATCGGACGGGCGGACTGGCACTGGGGGAGGGCGCCTGTTCTCTCAAACGCCTTGTAGGCTTGGTGGGCCTGCGGTTCTGGAGGGCACTGATGCCGGTTCTGGAGAAGGGGAGAGGACGGGGCTCTGCAACTGCAGTTTGAACAGAAGCAACCTTGGGTGGGGGGGAAAGAGGCTCGAGCAGAAGCGCCCCCTCCTCAACCCGGCAATCTAGGAAGAAGAAGAAGAGGAGTCGGGGTGCATCGAATAGGAAGAGAGGATTTCACATTGTAGAGCCGGGTTTGGGTTGGCAGCGGCGGAAGCTCCTGCTTTCTTGGCTCCTAGCACGGGGAGTTAGAGACCCGCTCTTTTCCAGGGCTGAGCAGAGCAGGTGGCTGCTTCGGCGTCCAGTCCTACTTGAGGCATAGGTCAAACCCAGAGAAGAGGCCGGGGAGTAAAAGAGGTGATAAGTTAGAAGCAAGTTATTCTCTAACCCGCTGTTGTGGGAATATGGCAGTGGGCCTTCCACGCGTGACAGAGGGGGGAAAACCCAAAGGTGGCTGGGCGTGAGGGTGCCGGTTGCAGAGAAAGGGATTATCCGGGGAATTATTATAAGGAAAGGCCAAGGAAGCAGGTGAATGAAATGGAGATGGCGAACAAGGATCTTTTTTACTTGAAGAGGACTAGAAACGGGACGGTCTTGGCGCCATCTCTTCCTAGTAGAGGAGCGTGGGAAAGGAATCGCCGCTACCACCCACATCTTCTCCTGGGGATTAGGGAAATAGTGCGCCTTTCCTGCGGGCAGGCGGGAATCGAAACACGCGCGGACTTGGTGATCTCGAAGTCTAGATAGGAGGATAGAAATTGCGTGACTAAGAAAGTTGGGCTTGTTTTCGAGTTTTTTTTCTCCCCTCGAGTTTTAGAATAAGGGTGCGGATTCTATTCACCAATAGGCGTGGCAGGGGCCACCCGTGGCTTTGCTTTTCTGGACTGTCCGCTCAGCGCTCACACGCGCTCTTCTTGCCTGAGGTTCACTACGGCAGATGCTCCGCGTTGTTCCTAGTCATGCAACCTTGGAAGGTCGAAGCCGGTGTAACATGGCACAGGCTGGCCCGTTTTACCATTTGCGACTCCTTCGCTGTCTTCCTCGGTCCATTCACCAGAAGGAGAAAAACGGAATTTGAATTCCTTTCCCAAGTCTACCTTTGAATAACGAGGGATTCAAAGTCGTGTTTAACGGTCTGGAAGCATCGGACAAGGATCGGGTGGCAGTGTGCCAAATAGCCGTGTAGCGTCCACCCGGAGGGGTCAGGAAATGAGCCCTGAATAGCTCTTACAAAAGTAATTTACAGCCCCCAAAGTTGCAGTGGGTCAAACGTGTTTATAACGCCCCCTTCTGTGGACTCAGGTCCTGTGAAGAGAAGAGCTCTAAACTGTTACCTCGCCCCTCAGCTCAATCCACTAATCTCTTCCCGGGAAGAATTTAATCAGCCTCCGCCTCCGCTCCCCTCCTCCTCCCCAGCTTGGCTCCTGCTGTTTTCTGCTGCTACTGCAGCAACTAGCGAGAATTTCCACCGGAGTAACCTGGGTTACTTTGGGTTAAAGCTTATCACCTCCCTCAGCCAACTGGGGTTGGGCTGGCAAGTAGACCCAAGGCTACTCTATCTTTAGTTTCTGCTGAACTTCCGTTTCTTAGATGCAGGAGTGCAGGCATGGATCCGCTATTTGACCTGCCACTGTATTTCTATTTACAAATTTGCAAGAAGGAATGCAAATCTGTCCTTATTGAGAGTTTAGCATTTTCAAAGTACGAACCCAAATCAGGGGTTTTTACATTTGCTGAGAGGACTGAAGGTTTGAAAGCCACAGTGAATGTTGATGGATTCCTTATACAGGACATAAAATTGTGCATTGATGGTAAAATGTGGTGGGTCTCAACTTCCCTTTGTTGAGTTTATGAGCAGCTGGAGATAAAGCTTTGCACCATTATGTGAGTAAAAAGGAAATTAGGTGCATCTTCCAATAGGTTTGGGGACTAGGGTAAGGGTGAGAGGTTGAAAATTACAGGAGGTCTGAGCTTTCTGGCATAAGAGTTTAGTTATCCCAGACAGAAAATGCATGGGTGGTGCAGATTTTGGAAACTGATAATAGAGTTGTCATGGCTCATTAAATGAATGCGTGATGTGCATGGAATTGTCCTGGGCTGCAAGGGCAGTCTAGATAATAAAAGGGTCTTTTTGCAGGATTGTATCTTGTGAAGCAGATATTAGTTAATAGAAGCTGTAGGGCATCTGTCTCAGTTGAAGACTTCTGCATTTTAGTGCTTATGGGATGTATCCTGTCAAGAGGGAATGTGGTTGTTTGAGGCAGGTTTAGATTAAATAATCTTCATTTATTTGATAGAAGGACATGTGCATTTGAGTTATATATGTGCTTGTAGGAAAGGTTGGAAGTTTCCTAGGTTTTCTTGAATTGGTGCCAGGGTGAGACATGCAGGATTGACACTAGTTCTTTGGTCAGTGTAAAATTTTCATTTTAGTGCAAAAGACGAAAGGAATACATTTCAGAGGCAGATGGTACATATCCCTGGCTCATAATGGCATTTCTGCTTGGAACATATTTTTTTAGAAAAGGTAAAGGCGTTTTCTTTTTGCAGTAAAAGAGTATTTCTGATTGTGTATGTGTTACTGACTGGGCTACCTTTTGGCACTGGATAATGTCTGTTTTAAATATTGTGTGGCTAGGTGATTATTTACAATTGAGCCTTAATATGACTATGGAGCAAAACTCTATTCTGCAAATATGAACGGGATATACCATTCATTGCCTCAAGTGTGGGTAGCATTTCTTGCTGCTATAATATTTATCATTTTCTTTTGTTAATTTTTGGTAGTTTTGATGGTTTCCTCATGCATTTAAGGTGTTTAAAACATTTAATATTAAGCATTTGGGAATTTTTCCTTTGGGTTCATATCTCTCCAGTTGCTTTCATTTAAATGCCCCATCCTCTCCTTTGAAGGGCTGCTTCATATTCCTAGATTTAGAAATAGGTAGCATTTGAACTATTGATCTTTCCTTTAAAGTTAAATTAATATTTATACCAATCTGCGTAGAATACTTTTTCCTTTCAAGTTATCCCTGGTATTTTTAACCTGTTAGTACTCCAGTTTTTGGTTTGATAAAGACAGGTTGAAATCTGAACCATGATGTTATTCCATTTTCTTCCCAAGATTGTTTTTAAATTAAAAAAAAACATGAATTATGGACTGAGAAAGTTATATTGCTTTTATGTATAACTTAATGTCAGTGGCATGTCATGGTTGAAAAATCCAATTTCCTCCTTGTTTGGATATCCATTAAATCTGGTTAAGACCTTTCAAACACTGTGTAACAACAATGCTAGAATTTAGGAATGAATTCAGTTTCATAAACCTGGATTTGGAAAATAGTTTTATTTTAACAGTTGGTCTGGCTTCCTGGCTTTGTTATTTAATTATTTAGTTATTAAGGATTCTTACAAATTAGAAATAGCTTAAAACTTTTTCGTTATCTATATACCTTTATGCAATAGAAAGTTTGAGGCATTGTTTCAAAACATGTTTGGATTCTTTAAGTTTATTGCTCTTTTTTTAATTTGCCAAATATTTCCATGAGTTTTTTAAAAATTCTAAAATGGATGAAGTTCATAGAATGTATTTAGCGTAAGATATTATTTAGGAACTTAACTGAAATTGGTACTCCATGTACGTTGAAGATGAAAGACTGGACAGAATATTCTTAGATATTCTTGGACATTTTTAATATATTGTATAGAATCTAGAACTTAGAGAAAATATTACAAGAAAAATGATTTAGAATATCAGTGCTTTTGAGTTTGTGGAAAGAATTAGTGTTTGAGGAAAACTCTAGAAAAATATTGTTTTAAAATGGAGAAAGGGGAAACTGTTGATTAAAGATAACATTGTGGTAGGCATTGGTAGGGAAAAAATCTACATTTCCAGTCTTTAGCAATAAATACTATTTATGTTAGTCACGTTTCTAACAACATCATAGGATAAAAAGGTATACTAATACTGAAATGGGAGTAGATTATTATGAAAAGAATAGATCTTGGATTTAAAAAGAATACTAGCAAATTCAGGCAATGAACAGATACACTTGTTTGTCAAGGATTGGAATTGGATCTAGTGAGAGTTGACTGGAAACCATTTGTTCCCTGTTCATTAACCTTTTCTGTGCTGGCAACACCTTTTTTGATCTTTATCAACCCATTGCCTGAATTTGTATGATGTATTTCTAATGGCTAGATAAGACAATGGAGATTGGTGCAAACTGTTAAATTAAACTTTACACGATATGGAACTGTTGCCACTATTTGTTTTTCTTATAACATAATCTAGAAATTGTGTGATGTCTTTTTCTGTAGTGCAAATCCATGTCTACATCAATGAGTGGTTAAGAACAAGTTGTAAGGTGCATAATATGATCATGCCATCCATTACATATAGATCATATTAATCAGTAAAGAGGTTTAGGACTATATTTCAAATTAATCTGTGATAGATTAATAGATGGGACCCTTTTGTACCATTACATTTCCTTTATGTAGGTATTTTATTCATAGTTGTTCTGTATTACTTTTCAAAAATAGATTTTTTAAAAAAGTTGTGTAATGTTACAGTTTTGTTGTCCTCCTACTCCCCCCCCCCCCCAAAAAAAAATCTGCATAAAAAGTTCTTATTTCTGTTCTGAATAAATTTCAATGTAAGAGATGTTATGCATATTGGGAAATATCCAGGATTTGATATTTTATTACTTGTTTGTTTTGGTACTAGTATTAGTGATATTTAAATGTTAAAATAAAAAAAACTAATGTTGAGTTTGTTTGATGTGATTCATTTTCTGTGGAAGCTTAAAAGAAATCATTTTTTTAAAGAAATACTTTGTTTCCTTATTAAACAAGCAAATTTCAAATATGTAATACAGTCTTAAATAAGAAACTAACACTGGGAATAATGGAATTGATGAAATTCACAGTGAATTTCTAAACATTACATAAATTAATGTTTTACAGTTATTATGATATAGTAGATAACAATATTACAAATAAATATTTAAAGCATATTTACATTTGAAAAAATCAATTTATTATTTAAAAATATTAGCCTTAGAGCAGGGTGTCAAACTCATGTCATGGCAGCGCCATGTGACGTAATGGAACTTTCTCCCCTTTGGTAAACAGGGTGTGGACGCATGCAATGTGATGCATCCAGCCCATGGAAGTTTGACAGCACAGTCTTAGAGGTTCAGTAATAATTTGAAGAATTTTGTAATAATTTTTACTTCCTTTGCTTAAACTTACTATGAGAGAATTATTCCTTGACTCTGTTATCCATGATCCTTTTCTATTTTGTGATGGGCTTACAACTGGATTAACGCTCTGTACCTTCAACATAATTTTATTGCTAACAAGGAACAGGTTTTGTCCATTTTCCTGTCTGATCCACTATCCTGTGTACCATAAAAAAACTGCATTTGAGAGTTATGGAATCTTCCAAATCAATTGTAATAACTCTATTTTCCTCTCCTGCATTTGAATCACTTCCATCAAACCATCAAAATCTTCAAAATCCTAGGATTTTGTTCTTGTTGTAATTAGAATGGGCCTAATTTTCTGTAGCCATTGTTGCTTCCTTTGCCTGATACTTCCAACAGGTTTGCATGGTTTCAATAATTTTTGACCATTTATTCAAAAAGTCTATGGCTAGCCACAGTGACAGAATAGGACACCTGTGCAGTGATGTCACGACAGTTTTGCATATGGTATATCCTGACATGGGACTCTGTATGTAAATCAAGGGGCCAATATCTCCTCTCTCATCCCTGATAGATCCCTATGAAGGATTATCAGCATTATATCTGGGACAAAGTGAAAATAAAGTTTGCTATAATAGCAGAAGCAAAACCTTGTAAATTAAAGTAGTTCAAAAAGAAGGCTAACCATTCTTAAAATACTATTTTATGGAAAGCAAAGAACCCATCTTCCATTTGCTTCAGAAATCTTTTGGGCACTTTATAACAATAAATACATGAAATTCAATAGAACTATTTTCATTAAATGAAGATGGCTGCTTGGTGACTTTTGCATTGCTTATTCTTGTCATATTTGTGCTTCTTCATTTAGGAAACTGATGTGTTCCAATTGTATACTTTCTGCTTTCTGTTTTCTCCTTTTTAAGGATATGTTAAAAATCCATAGATTATCTAAAGAATTATAATAGTTTATGGTAGTTAGAGACTTCTTACAGTTAACACGATTCATGTAGTTGAGAACGTTGTCCTTTTTGTCAATGCATAAATATTCTTATTTTATTGATATGTATGAATGGAAAATGTTTTTATTCCACTTTAAATTGGAATGAATTAGATTAATATCTTGTTATCATTCTAGGAGTTCAGGGTGGCTCAGGTTTTCTTGTTTTATCTGTACAACAATCCTGTAAGCTTTGTCAGTCAGAAAGAGTATGATTGGACCAAAGTCACCCTATGAGTCTCCAGAGTTGTTGGTGACTTGATGGTTTTCTGGAAATAAAAACAAAGGTGAACAAAAAATGATTTGAGATGCTTCAGACATAACGTCCTAGATAAAATAGAGCTGATTTGGACCATACCACCCTTGAACCCTGATCACTAAATTAACAATGTTAACTGATGCTTAGTCCTATTCTTACCATGCACTATTGTACAGCCACTAATAAACAGGAATTCCTAATTTTGACTAAGTGTTGGGTACATAGGACCAATTTTATTGATAATTATGCCAATGATTTCATTTTAGCATTTTCTTAAAAAATAAAAAATATGATAACATTAAGTCAATATGAAGATGGACTGGAAAATGAAAATGCCATCTAATACCAGGTTTGCACTCCCCCCCAATAGAAACTATTACTTTTCTGTGTTAATTATTGCAAACTACTGAAGAGACTAATATAAGAAGACAAGCAGGCCATGAATGAAATAAGAAAATACTGGCAGATACTGGTTTTATATATTATTAGCACAATTGGCAGCATGTACCATCCAGATATTTGGGTCTGACACAAACATGTTTTAAAAATCACCGATATGCATCAGGACTCAGTTTCTCATTTGTTAGATATTGTTTGTTTTTATACCAAGATGCTGTACTAATGCAGCTTCCTCATGCAGAATTAAAAATTAAGCATGATCCTTTGTCATTTTTTGTCCAATATTCAAAATAAAAGAGATAGTAACAAAATGTAGCAGAGAGCAAAAAGTCTTACTGATAGTTCAGTAATGAAAATAATATAATGAAAGTAGCTAAAATACTATTCAGGTAGTCCTTGCTTAATGACAGAAATTGGGATTAGAATTTCCATCACTAAGCAATGCAGTCATAAAACTCAACATCCGGTGACCTTTCCATTTAGCAATGGAAATTCCATTGTCAAGTGAATACCTCATGTGAGTACAACTTCTGACTTCCTGCCAGCTTCCCCATTGACATTGCAGGGAAGATCAGGAATCGTCACCATATAACCATGGGACACTCCAATGGTCAGAAATCCAAGTTGGTTGTCAACCAAGTTGTTGAACAAAAGTAGTTATTAAATGAGGACTTGGAATAATACTAATCTGAAATCAGTTTCTTAGTTTTACTAAGAAGAAAAGATGTTTGAGGGTTGTTATAATGAAATGTGTATTTTATATTAGAATTGAAGTAAATTATCAAAAATATTTATGATCTGTTTCAATGCCAGACACAGCTATCTTCTATCTTACTACAGTTAGAGGACTGGTATATAGTTTGTAGAATTCAAAGTATGTGGACAGTCAAATATGCACAAATTATATATGAGTGAATAAATTGCATGTTTTAATTAAACTACTATGTTAATATTTTGAATAATGTTATTTTTCTATGTTAGGCAGAAAACTTTGAATTTCAGATCAGTTCTTGCATAACATACCAGAACATTCAGCTTCAGGAAGGCATTGTTCCATCACTGTGTTTTTTATTTTATATCTAATACTGTAGGGCTGTGCATGCTTGAATATAGTTCTGAAGAAATGCTTTGCAGCTGGAATGTGCACAGCGCTCTCTGCTATTCTTAAACGAGCCCCACTTTTTCCTGGATTCCACATGAAATTGAAAAAAGGTGCAGCTGCTTTAAGAGCTCCACAAGTTTTGGTAATTCATCTGCTTAAAACAGCTGTATGTTGAAACCTAAAAAAAGGGCTTCTATGTGGTACGTAGTAGCTGAGTTTGCACTCACATAGGAGCAGTTAGGTGAAATTCATTTCAAAGCAAAACAAACACAGTAGTCTGTAATAGCAAATGACAAAAAGTATCACAGTGTTGTACAAATTTGGTGTTGTTCATTCTGTGTTTGATGAAGTTACATGTATGTTGCAAGAGAGATGGCACTTGCCATTTTGATTTGGACCAGGGGTGAAATTTAGCAGGTTCTGAGAGGTTCTGGAGAACCAGTAGTGGAAATTTTGAGTAGTTCGGAGAACCGGCAAATACCACCTCTGGCTGGCCCTGGAGTGGGAATGGAGATTTTGAAATATCCTTCCCCCAGGAGTGGGGAGGGAATGGGGATTTTCCAGTATCCTTCCCCTGCCACGCCCACCAAGCCACACCCACAGAACCAGTGGGGAAAAATTTTGAATTTTACCCCTGCTTTGGACATTGTACAACATATTCCCAATTTTTCTTATGAGAAGTTAACTGTGGAAGGATTCTAAGATTTAATAGTACAGTTTAATGTGGGCAAAGCAATAAATTGGTGTTTTCAACAGAAGCCTGCTAAGTCATTCCAAATACAGCAGAAATAAATAAGTTTATTTCTGACTCTTCTTTTAATATAGTAGGATAAGGTGTTGGTTTTTTTTGCTGTCTTTGCTTTTATTGATTATAATGGAAGAAAAAAAGTCCCATATATCTCTTAGCTGGCTTAATCTTAAGGCCTCTCAGTGGGTATTGGAAGCATTTTAGTTCTGGTGAACCAAATTTATTTTGACTTTTGCTTTTGACAAGGACATTTGGCAATTTAGCCCACGGAAGAATCCCAACCACCTTTATCTTTTTAGCCCTTCAAGCAACTAAATTTGTGGGTTATAATGTCTTTATCTCAGGTATTCTAATATAAGCAAACTTTCTATTCTGAGGACTTTTTAAAATCAGAGTTTTATGAATTTGAAATCTAGGCTTGTATTTGCTTTTATCAAAGTAAGTAAACTCGGGTGTAGCACACATAGTTCTCTCTTCTCCAGTTGGAACTACAAGCCTTTCTTTTACTTGGTTTGGACTTCTCTGTAACTTTATTTTGTCAGAACATACATCTTAAAATTAAAGAGAAGTCCAAAAGTAAAAGAAAGGCTTATAGTGTTTAAAAATAACTACATGTCCATTGTACTTTTTATACTGAAGATTACTTTGAAGACTTGAAAGAGTTTTTAGACACTACAAGAAATGAGAGAAGTATTTATTTAATTCAAAAAGTTCATTATTTAAAATTGCAATAGTATATTTAATGAGATTCAACCAGAATAATAGTTTCAGACTATTAGGGAATCTGTCTGTCTGTCTGTCTGTCTGTCTGTCTGTCTGTCTGTCTGTCTGTCTGTCTGTCTGTCTGTCTGTCTATCTAT
>JANHGD010006258.1:57294-73331 GCA_027560375.1 Imantodes cenchoa
CTGTCCCCCGGAGGCCCTCCGGAAGCTGAAAACGGAGCTGAAAATCAGCTGGCCGGCGTGCACATGCACGCAGGAACTGAGTTATAGCAACGGCTCGCGTGCCAGCAGATATGGCTCCATGTGCCACCTGTGGCACGCGTGCCAAAGGTTCGCCATCACTGGCCTAAGACTATCAAGTTGCTAACATATTTTGGCTGTCACCATCCAACTGTGTATCAGTGTGGCCATAGTTTACCTAATACAACATGGAAAGCTACAAATTTGAAACCCCTGTCCTAATAGAAGGCAATGGCAAAACATTTCTATATTGTCGTTGGGAGTCAAACTCAACTTGGGGACTTTACTTAAAAAAAAATAAAAAATTAAGACTGGATATTAAATTATTTGAAACTTAGACCCATTGACTAAATATAACGATCCTTTCTTTTGTTTTAGGTGAAAATATCCGTCTAATCCAAGTTGCGATAGCATTATCCCATATTAAACATGTGATCAGTGACATGTATCCTGCTACACCTCTCATCCTTTGTGGGGATTTTAATGCCACTCCATCAGCTGGAACATACATTTTTGTCAATAGCGGTAGTATTACCGAAGATCATGAGAGCTGGGATTCAGAAGTTAAAGAGCAACGGTTTGCTATGTCTCTAACTCACCAGTTCGGTCTTAAAAGCGCTTGTGGAGAACCAGCCTACACTAATTATGTTGGAGGCTTTCATGGATGTTTGGACTATATTTTCATTGATGCCAATGTTTTGGAGGTTGAACAGGTAATTCCACTGCCAAGCCATGAAGAAGTTACCACCCACCAGGCCTTACCAAGTGTTTCACACCCATCAGATCATATAGCGCTAATATGTGATATAAAGTGGAAATGATCTCATTATTTTCGGAAATGTGTGCTACTTGTGAAAAATTCGGTTCTTTGATCACAATTGTATCTCATTTATAATTCTTTGTAAGCGGTCATACTTTTTATAACAGCGTTCTTATGTACCAGTGCTATATTTTTCTTTTATTAATGAACAGAAGCAACACAATTTGAAACGATGTCCTATTTCATTTTCAGATGACTTTTAAAATAAGGAGTAAGATTGGTTTGTTTAAACTGATATTTGCCAATCAGTCGCTACTGACATGTTGAGGGAATAGCCACTATTGTCTTCATAAGACTGTATTAAAAATTAAAAAAAAAATATTCTGACAGTTCCCACTATATTGAGGGAAAAGATCTTACACATATAAACTAAAATAATTTGGGCTTAAATAATAGTAATATTGTATGCTTGGGCAGTGATTTTTTCCCCCTGACTTCAGAGACCGATTTTGCTAGGGAGCTGTGATCAATAGTAATCCACCTTTAGGGGAGCTTAAGGACTTGCTTCCTGCTGTTTTGGAACGTTTAAAAAGAATTTTCATGGTTTGAGCAAGGTCTAAGCAACCAAAGACTCAGTGGAAGACAACCCTACTTATTATTTCATTTTAAGCAAAGAGAATTAAAGGTGCTGTAGCTGCTGCAGCCCCATCTTTGAGATGAGGCTAACCTTCTCTAGTGTCTTGTCTTGCTGATGGAGGCTAGAAAAGGAAATTAAGCTCCAGTTAACCCTCTTCCAGACTGGTTCACAAGACCGAGTTAAGAAGGTACTCAACTGTTAATCCTGTGTACAAGGGTACATTGTCTCCTTTATTAACTAAAGATGTTTGAATGTCCAGATGTGATCAACATACTGGTGTTGCTGGTAACCTGGTTAAGCATGTTCTGCACCCTGAACCATTACATACTGAATCTTCGTTAGCTGCCCAAAGTTACGGATTTGAGATAGGTGACCATATAAATCAAATAAATAAACTAGCTAAAATGATTAATTGCTTACCTGCTTGATTTGTGTCCCTGATCATGTGACAGTGCTAGGTCTACTTCTTGCAACTTATGTTAACTGTGACTAATAACGGAGGATGTTGGCACCCCATTTCATTGCCCTAATTTGTGTAAGATAAGATTATCTTATGGCTAGCTACTTTATGGCACGAAGTCATGCAACCATAGTTATGGCTACTTTTATGTCAATTTGCATAGATTGTTAAACTAGATAAATTTAGTGAATACCAGATTAATATTCCATATGAACACAATATAACTCATTTTTGTCGTCAGGTCTGTTAATTTATGTAGTTTATGGATCCTTTATTTGCCTAACCAGATTGCTACAGTATATTCAGTCTGTGTATTATATACTATTAAAACTCTGATTCCTGTAACCTTTTAACTGGGCAAAACAATGCAACCAAAGGGCAAAACATTTTGAACAAGGTAGCTCAATTGGATTAATTTACAGAATGTTTCCAAAATCTGCGACCCATGTCTCTTGTGGAACTGAAATTTGCCAAGTTTTATAAAAGTTTTGACAACATAAACATCATAAAACACTTTATGATGTAATACAAATGTTAAAACCTATTTTCTGTACTGATGTTTGACTCTGCTACAGAGTTCAACATGGGTTATTTTCAAAGCAGATACCCTGTCTCCCCAAAAATAAGACATCCCCTGATAATAAGCCAAATCGGGCTTTTGAGCATATGGCAATAAGGCCAAGTGCTTATTTCAGGGTTTAAAAAAATATAAGATAAGAGTCTTATTCAAGGAAACATGGTATATCTCTGAATGTATCCCAGCTTTTCCAGTTAAGCCAGTACATTCAAAGCTGTCATTGTCAAAGGCATTGAGAAATCTGAGAAGGAAAGTTCTGAAAGCATGACCCAAACAGTCATGAGTTGTCTGGTATTATCTAAAAGTCAACTTTTGTTCTAATTGGCAAATACACACCACAGAATTTTTCCAACAGTTGAAATTAGTTATACTTGACTCAGGTATTTTAAAAAACTCCCACTTGTATAACACATCTTGATATAATTAATGGTTGAGTCCAAGAATTCTTTGGAAAAGCAGAATTTAGAAGCATAAGGCAATTAAAAAAAACTACCTTGTACACACCGCCTCTTATGCTAAGAATACAAAACAATTTAACCTAGAGGATCTAATAAGCTGTTGAAAATCTCAATTTTGAGCAGCAAAAAATAGTATTTCAGTAATTTTTAGAAACATAAGCCATGATGTACCGTAAAGGCAAATTTATGCCTTAAGAACATTATCTTAAAAAAAATTAAATCTTTGTTTCCTGTGAGGGTGTTCAGGCAGCCTTCCCTCAGATATATAAACTGGAAGGAATGCAGCGTGAGCTATTTGGTTTTGTTTTGTTTTTTAATTTCAAGGTTTGAGCATCAGATTTAGTTTTTCCTCTTTTGAATAGCCTGGCAATATTAAATACTCCTGCTTGATTAAGACTGGAATGAGAACATGAGCCAAGAAACAATGCTGATCTGTGCAAGCCCTATTAAGTAACGCAAGGTCTTATTGGCTTAATGCAACCAACAATTTTGTGAGTAGATATAGAAATGTTGTAAAAGTAAAATATTTGACAAAATATCTGATAACATTCTGGTAGATAGAACGGATAGAATGATTATTAAATGTATACATACATGGCTGAACATTTACAGTTACAGTAATAAACTGGAGAAGGCATCAGATGGAGTGCCAAAACATGCAGTCATGAGACCAATATTCCTTAACATTTTTATTAATGACTAGGATGAAGAGGTAGATGGAAATATGGATTCTGTGGACACTACATAGTGCTATTACATCCCAACATGTTTGCAAAGTACTGATGGCAGTTCTCAAATTGTGCTAATTTCTTAAATATCATAATTTGTCAAAAGTATAACAAGCCAGAGAAGATATTATGGCTTAATATGAAGTATGAAGCTAATGTATGTATTATGTAAATTTAGCAGTTTGGAGAATTATTTGAATGATATAAAGTCAATAAATTAAAATTTCAGTTTTAAATGCATCCTTTTTGTGGTGCCAGTTATAAATGAATTTAAAAGACATTAGAAAATTCAGATTTTGAGAAGAGATATATGAAAATTTCTGAATTAAGCAGCTATCTAAGCATCAGATAATTGACTACGTGGAAGGGACTCACAGGACAATTGCTAGCAAACCAAAGTGTTCTGTCAATCATTAATGAAACAGACTCTTTGGGCAGTTTGAACTTTATTACCATTCTGAACTCTAAGTACTCTCATATCTGGACATCTTAAAAGGATTTAGATTTACAGCTTCAAAACACTTTTACAAGATTTAGCTTTGATAATTAATCAGTTATGTTGTACACAACTTTAACTGCCCATCTTAATTTTTTGCCAAATTGAAAACAATTCAAAATCTGTTCAGATCTGTTTGTGTTCAAGGTACAGAAAAAACTCCGTTTATTGAAAAAGAATCTGTCACACATTCATATTATCAGTTCCACAAACGTAAGATTCAAGGAGCATACAACAAAGCTATACATTTTTATCATTTTAATTAGGAATAGTTCTGAATAGGTTATAAAGAAATTAATCCATCAAGTCTGAAGAATTTTCAAAATCTCTTCATGAAGATATGTTCACCAATAAACAGTAAAACTTTAGCAGAACTATTATACACTGGGCAAAACAGGCTGATACTGAAAGCAACATGCAAAAAGGAAAAAAAAAGACAATCTGCTGAATATTTTAAAACTCCAATGAGCTTGTTGCAACCAGCACAGTAAGTATTATCAGGCTGAGTTCACACAAAGGCAAAAGTGGGTCAATTGGAAAGGGTGTGTGTGTGTGTGTCAATAAAATGTTCCTCAGTGCAGAAGATTTGAATAGTGTTTTAGAGGATTCTTGGCAATATTAAGGAAGTGTTTTTATAAGGGAGAGAAATAAATATAAATGGAATGCTAGATTAAGTCAGCAGACTGTCTTACGGAATGAAACAAGGATTGGTAACTTAGAGATAAGAGGGGTCTTAAATATACTTAATTGAATTGGGGCTCAATAAGCATTCAATAGATTTCAAAGTCACAACTATATTCAGGCATTTAGGCTAACAACAAAAGGAAAAATCAGAAGATACACTTTTTTCCAAATTAAGGAGTTTCTCTTTAATCCAAGCCTAGTGTTACCTTGGCAACATAGCTTGGAGAACAATAATTGGCAACAAAATAAGTAAAAATGCTGTAATATCCTGCCCAAATCAGTTCCAGATACTGTATAATAAACCAAGATGCAGCTAATTTTGATGTAACAAGCCTAGACCACTTATATCAAACGTGTCCTTGGTGCGAAAGTCATCCAGTTGCAGTTAACGCTTTGATAGCTCATTTGACAGCCAATCAAGTCCCTCGTATAGACCCGTACCTTGTGTAGCACAGGTAGCCTGAACATACCACTGTAAAACAGGAGGAAGTGATGTTTTTAATATTCAGTATCGTTATTGAGAACACATTTCAATTCTGAAATCCAGGACAAATTCCCATGTCTTCCACTATATTAAGCAATTCTAAATCAGAACATAGGCAGGGATGTCAAAAAAAACATCCTGGAAGGCAAATGCAATCAATTTCTGTACCACTATCATCTCTAGCAATTACTAATTTTTAAAGAGATCTTTTATGCAGAATTAGTCAAAGACAGCCTAAATTTTAACTCGAATGAATCACTTATTTCATTTTTATAGTACTCTTCCTTCCACATTAGGCCAGAATGATACAGATGAATATGATTATATATAATAACAACAACAAAATCAGTCCTAAAAGAATCATAAATTTAAATATTGCTAAACATAACAATTATCATAATTGTCTTATGATCTTAATTATCAATTATTTCTTTCTTAGCATAGAAAATACAATCTTTGTCACTCCAAAAATAGAATTATAATTCAGCTGAGAAGTTCGTTGTTATATTTCACCCATTAAAGTATTAACTCCTCTTAGAACAGCTAATGTTGGCAGCTGAAACTGAAGTTTAGAAATCTGATGGGCTGCAATCAAAGGTCTGAATCTATGTGTCAAGAATCTATGAGTGGGCAGACATTTACACATTGGAGGGGGAGAGGCGACATGGGTTGACTAAACACTTTATGCCAATCTCCTTTGCAGTATCAAGTGCCACTTATAGACATTTGGGTGTTTTTTTCTGAGGAAAATAGGAAAACACTGCCTCAGATGATGAACACAAATACTTATACCAAATGTCAACTTTTCATTCAGAAGTTTGACCGAATGTAGAAAATTTCAGTACTTACAGTTCTATTACGCAGGGACTGAAGGCCTAGTTTATCTGTCATTTCACTGATTGCCATGGCATTTGGCAAGTCTTGTTTGTTTGCAAAGATAAGAAGCACTGCATCTCTCAACTCATCTTCTTGAAGCTGGAAGGAAAAAAACCCACATAACTTCCATCTTTTGATGTTTCTTACAAGCAAAAACATACAAGGAAAGAAGATAACTGCACTGACTGTATTTTTCCTTTATTTCCCCAAATGGTATTCAGAAACAAAGGTGATCAAATTATCACAGAAAGCCAGTTTGCTGTTGTCGTTAAAGTGCCGGCCTAGAAACCTAGAAAATGTTGAGTTCTAGGATTCCCTTAGGCATGGAGGTCAACTGGGTGACCTTGGCCAAACACCATATCTCAACCCAACCCACCTCACGCTAGTCTGAGGAAAAAATAGGCAGAAATCATAGGTATATTCGCTACCTTTTGTACACACACACACAGAAATAAAAAGGTGGGATATCTAATAACAATTACTAAGTACTACTACTACTTAATAGTCGGATGAGAAATGGTATACTATCTTATGCTAAAGTAACTCCTGGAAGTATAATTTTACTGTAAATAAACAAAACATGCCAAAACTGATTATGCCATTCTTACCATTAGCATATAATGTTACACCTGCCATGGCTAAAATAAAGGCTGGTAATCTAGTCCATGCTTTTGAATTAGTGAAAAAAGTTATGAAAAAAATGCAATTGGCCAAAGCTATGATGAAAACCAGATGTCAAAATCTATAGGCTCCTTTGGGGACAACAATGGCAGATGAAAGATGACAACTTGGAATGAAAGAGAAATTAATTATGAAGAGTGTAAACTAATAAAATGAATGAATGAGAGAATAGGTATTTTGTATATCTGAAGTTAAGAGAACAAGAATATAAAGATGTCTGATCTTGTAGATTTGACAATAAATGTAGGGAAGCAATACTGCAGGCTTAATTACAAATGAAAAAAAAGGACAGATGTATGTCAAAGTCTGAATTTGAAGTATGAGTGCTGAATAGTAACCTACAGCTTAGAATGTTGCACTCTGGGGCAGCGGGTATGATGACAATCAGTGACACATTTGGGGAAACATTGATGCACAACTTTCTGAATGCCTCCAAGGAGAAAAATCTCTTCTGTTAAGTGATACAAATGGATTGAATAGGCACAGAAAAATCTAATTTGAATCTTTGAGAATGATGATGGGACAGTATTTGCTTAGCAGAATGTTTTAAATACAGAGTTTAAAGACAAATCTATTCAAGTGTACACATGAAAAAGGAAGTTACTGAAAATCACAGTTGATTTGTTTTTGGATGAAAGACAGAGATTTAGTGGTAGCACAATGGTGACGAAAGGTTTTGAATATGAGACAGGATAGGAAGGCATTAGAAATTATATGTAGTGTGCCATAGAAACGTGAGGAGTTCTCTACACAAGAGAAATGAAAAAGGGTGATTCACTCATTCATTGTATGTGGATGCCCATCTCAAACAAATGGTTCTGGGCACTGGAAACAACTTTATGTTCTTTACAAAGAACCAAATAAAGAAACTGTAGATGAAAAAAAAAGCATATAAGACAATGATTGCCACAAATTGAATAAGAAAAAGATACAAACTGCAGAGAGAAAAAAGCAACTGCAAAGAAAGCAAAGAGAAAAATTAAAAGAAGCAGAACAATGTGATAAAAATAAAACATGGCTTTGGAAGTGGGTGAACTAAATCAAGAGACCTCAGCAAAATATACAAGATTATGAAATATTTTGAGAGAAAATGAAATGCGGGAATGTCAGGAACATTTTAGAGATCTGAATGGGAAGCACGATACACTGAAGACAGGAACAAAAACAAAAACTATTATGTCTGAGAAAAAAATGATGAAAAGAAAGTAAAAAATTATAACTACGTTGAAAAAATAGCAGTTGCAGGTATAAGCAGTGTAACTGGATAAATGTTGTAATATTGATACAGAATGACTGCGCAATTGATTTTCCATATGAATAAAGGCTTCAACTATGTCTCAAATTTGGGAGAATCTGTTATTGTTTCTTTGCAAAAGGAAAAGGGAGCAAGCATGAATGCAAAAACTACATGGAGGATTAGTTGGTTAAATGTCCCAGGGAAGGTGCTTGGCAGAATTCTGACTGAAATGGTACCAGGGGTGACACTGAGGTAAATGCAATCTGGCTTTATGCTGGGCATGAGGTACGCAGACTAGTTTTCTGCACTAGGAAATGGATTCAATGAAAAATGTACTCAGGTGAGAATGAAAGTTTATTGGACATTCACAGAGAGACCATCTTATGTGAATGTGTGATTGGCAGGTCAGTTATTGAACATTATAAGACCTGCATATAAAAGAAATTAAATAATAGTATTAAATGGACAGCATCTCAGAATCCAGAGCTAGAAGCAAAGGAAGCTCTCTTGACTGTTTAAGGTATTTATGGGTAAATTTCTAAAGAATGCTGATAGAGATGTTAGAGGCATGTCATGTAGGAATATGAATGAGCATGTACCTTTGTATTCAGATGCCATGTTGCTGGCTGAGAATCTAAAAGGTTTGCAGAAAATATTAGATAAGTGATATAGAAGAAGGAAAATGAATCTGAAAAGTAATATTGGTATTTTTAATGTTGTATGGCTCCTAGAATCTTTAGGAAATCAGGCAGTTTTACAATTGATGAATAAATGAAATATCCAAGAACAGAAAGTAGTATAAATAAATCCAAGTATAAATCAATGGTGACAAGCAGGAGCAATTGATTGAGTTTGGGTACCTTGGTAGAATGCCTATTAAAAATGGAAAAACTGGATGAAGAGATCTCAAGATGTACAAATGCTAGTAGAAATGTAATGAGGATATATGTGCTCTACTGCACAAAATGTTTCTCTAAAAAATGAAACTGCTTTGTATAAATGCATATTTGCGTCTACTTTTTATGCCAGGAGAAGCATAAAAATAGACTGAATGCTGTAGGACTGGATCACTTAGGAATTGTGTGTAGTAAAACGAGAGAAAAAGAGTCAAGAATGAATCAGTGCTGAATGATTGTGACTGAATATAACAACATGGTAGCCAATAGGGAAAAAATAGTAGTTTGGTCATCACTGTGAATGATTCCGACTGAATGGCAAAATAAATGAACTATGGAGGGCTGAACAGAATGTGAGGTGCAAGAACATGGCCGGATGCAATTGACAAGAGGGAGGCAAGATGTTTGAAGGCTAAAAAAGCACAGGAGGGTCTGGATACAGTGGAAGCAAGGATGATTTACAAAGACAGAAAGTTATGAAGTGGTATAGCAAGCAGGGTTGGTATGAACCAAGTTTAACAATAATCCCCTTTCATTTTCTTATCTTGTGCACTTAATTCCTTATGTTTACAATTTCTATTTTTTCCTATGCTTTACACAATATTTAGTCTCCAAACAAATTGCATATATGTAACCTTAAAGAGTTGCAGGCTGATGACATACTTGCATTTCATGTACTCTGAAACACCTCTACCTAATTATTTCCATAGCCCTAAAACACGTAATAATGTCTATGAACATTCTATTTGATTTTTTTTGTTATTTTATATTCCACTTTTAATATTTTTTAAAAGAAACTCTGCTGTCACATTGGCACAGAAAATGTTCACATTCTCATTAAAAGTTACCATTTTCTGCAGTTCTTCTGCTGCTTCTTGAATTCTCTCTCTGTCATTGCTATCTACCACAAAAATGAGACCCTGAAGGGGAAAAGTATTGATTAATGTGGTGAGACAATAATAAATAAAAAGATTCAAGTCACGTCTGCCTTGATATCATATATCTTTACCTCCAAAACAAAGTTTCAAATGTGAAACCATGCAAATTATCAAGCTTTTTTTCCTGACATGCAATCTGTTTCTAGGTGCCAGTACCTCAGAAGAGCCAGGAAAGTATACCCAAACTTTAGCAATTTATGATAGCTTTCAATGAAAAACCATGTCTTCAGCTACTAATGAATTAACACTATTTAATTAACACTATTTAATTAACTTGCTATAGCCAACCATAAAGAATGCATCTCCATTAGATTGTTAGACTACTATTTCTATCAAAGTTCACAAAAGAAGTCCTACTAAGTGATACCATAAGGTTTCTTCTTCAGTTTAAGTTTTCAAACAGTTAAATTTTTGGACTAATTATTTAGTTTCCATTCCTGCATTGAGCACTGGACCAAATGGCCCCTTCGGTCTTTTGTCAGACTTCACCTATGCTTTCAGCCATTTGTGCTCCAAATACAGTTTTGCCCATCAGTGACTGAATTTCTCCATTAAGCAAAACAATTTTGCTGTGCGGGGATAGTGCCACGGAGAACTATACTTAACAGTCTGCCCTGAGATGTATAGGAATGGAAACAATGTCCAATGCCTCATAAGATTCGAAGAGGAGCACAGCTCATGAAAACAACTGTGTAAGTGACATGCGATAGCTACTGTATGCTGCCTTTTCCATTCCCAACCACTGGGAAATATTGGGAACCAAGTATCTATACAGCCACACTGTTCTAGTTAATTATTCAGCATTACAGAATTATAAGCCCAAGGGACCTATGTCTCACCTAACTAGAGTTTGCAATGAGGACATCACAGATAAAGTCCTTAAACTTTGACCTGTCATACTGGCTTCTGGAGAAACATATTCTTATTCAATGGATGAGATTAACATTCAAGACACTTTTTGTACTGGTTTTAGCTATAGGACCCCATCCCCAACAATAAACAAGTATAGATAAATAAAATAATAAAAACAAAATATTACTTAAAATACATTTTAAAATTTACATAGCACCATGAAATAAAGCAAATTAAGAATATTATTTAAATCCTAAATAACTGAGTCATTAATTCAATGAATGTTTAAAAAATAAATAACTTGCTAGAAATTACCTGTGTGTTCTGAAAATAATGCCTCCAGAGAGGTCTAATTTTATCTTGACCACCAACGTCCCAAACAGTGAAACAAATATTTTTATATTCTACTGTTTCCACATTAAAGCCTAAACAAAAATAAGAGAATTATAACTATCAGAAATATCAATTACAACAAACTGCAATATTATTCAAACTAGCCAGTTTTAAGGACATTTCAATGCTTAGAACGCTGATTGAAGTAGGCGTGGGGATGGCATTATATAAACCTGACAAAAACAAAATATACTCACAAAGAGCTAAAAGTACAGCATAATTTGTTTAGTCACTTTTTTAAAATTATAGTGCTAGAACAAGAAATTCAACAAAGATTTCTTCTTGAGTTTTTATCTTGGTTTGTAGAACATTTTTCAATGTTGGTTTCTTTGGGTTTCTTTTATCTGAATATCATTGATCTTAGAAGCAAACAAGTAGCAGGAAAAATGGTGTACCGGCCACAGACTTTTTCATCTTTGGCTCTAGAAGTTCTCTTTGTTGGGATTATTCCTCAAAACAAGTATCTTTAGACATAAAACTTAAGAGCTCAGTAATAATGTACCATAAAAAGTGTAATAGTCTAGAAATTTCATTCAAGCCTATACTGTGACAAACTGCAATTCTCCTATAAACCTAAACTTAATGAACATTATTGTTTCTCAATAATATAACAAATTAATGTATTCCTATGTTCTTACCAATTGTTGGAATTGTAGTGACAATCTCTCCTAACTTGAGTTTATAGAGAATGGTGGTTTTTCCAGCTGCATCCAAGCCAACTAGGGGAAAAAAACAATAAAGCCAATTTTCACTCTTCACACTTTTTACAACAGGTTCAGCCATGTGGTTTTTTTCAACATAGATTTTCTATCTTGTAAATGTTCCTTGTCCATCTCCCAGAGTGTGTTGTATCATAATTGTACTCTTAACTAAATATATAATGAAAATACAATTATTTTCTCCCTTCATTTCGCAATTTCTTTTCCTATTTTGAGATTTGTAACTGGTCACCTCACTTCCAGACCAGTTACATAACCAAAAGGTATCATAAGCAAGAGATCAGAACATTAATTCTGGCTCACTAGATCTGATATTTAGCTTGTATTATTATTTTTTGCCTCTAGGTCACCTGAAATATTCAGCTTTGCATCATTTTGGTTCCCAACTAGAAGGTTCCCAAAGTCTCCTCAACACAAGACTGTACTAACTCTGAACTGGCAATTGGCAAGTCTGAATAAAAGTGGACAACAAACAAAGTATTCTGAGCCTTATTTAGAAAAATGCAGTAATACAAAGCAGATACCTTATAAATACTTATAAATACAATACTGTTAATAATGCAGTTTCAGTTTGAGGCTGAAATATATTAGATATTAAAATAATACAAAAAACACGATAATTTTGCATAAAGAAATTAAACTCAGGAACTCACACACTTTTGCATTATGTGTTGTCATCCTTGAGAGATGTGAGATCTTTTGTAAGATCTTACCACAATGCTAAGAATTAGCTTGGGAATTATGCTTCTTTTTACACATAGCATTTCATAATTATTTAGTAAGCATGCTGGGGATCCCAAGAACTGTAATTGAAAAAGACTGTATATTTCCCCTTTCCTCTGCAGACTTATGCATCCCCAAATGCTTAGGGATATAATGAGAAGTATATAGTATAAAGCACAGGATTGTCATAAACTAATGAAGCAGATTCTGTATGAACCTCCAAAATGTGGAAGCTATATGGAATTGCAAGGTGAAAAGGGAAGAGGAAAATTTATGTTGTTATAAGTTTTAAGATCTAAGCCCACGATGGCGAACTTATGGCATGCGTGCCACAAGTGGCACACGGTGCCATATCAGTGGGCACACGAGCTCAGGTCCGGCGGCATGTGCGATGCCAACCAACTGATTTTCAGGCCTTCTGGGCCACTGGGAGTCTGGAAACAGCCTGTTTTCAGCCTCTGGAGGGGGTGGGGAAGGCCCATTTTTTGCTCTCCCCAAGCTCCAGAGCCTTTATAGGAGCCTGGGAAGGGCGAAAACGGCCTTTCTCACCCTCCCGGAGGTCCTACAGAGGCCGGAAACATTCCATTTGCTGACTTCCGGTTGAACTGGAAGTTCAATTTTTTTGCTCTTTCCAGGCTTCAGAGCCTTTCTAGGAGCCGGGGAGGGTGAAAATGGCCTTCCCCACACACACCCGAGGCCAGAAATGGCCCATGAATCAAACTAGGCCATATTTTCATTTTTCAAGTTAGAATTAAGATATTATATTAAACAAGATTCAGAACATATGCTGGATTTCTGCAATCCTGCTTATCTTACTATTCATAACCCACTTAAAATCATTATATATACAACACTTTCCGAATAGAAAGAACATCTTCAGGCAGCTGAAATTTTTTAAAAAATTAAGCTTAGTTGAAGAAACAAAATGTTATCCTTAGCTACATGAGGATAACAGAAAATATGAAGAAAAAGTACAATTCTGCAATTTGAAATAAAATATTTTCACATCAATCACATAATTTCAAATATACATACTTACACATTTAACCTGACTTGGGAGAAATGCAGTTCAAAACCATGGCTATTTTAGAACAGCAACTATATATTTAGGGCAGGGGTCCACAAACTTCGCAATTTTAAGACTTGTGGACTTCAATTCCTAGAATTCTCCAGCCAGCATAGCTGGCTGAAAAATTCTGGGAGTTGAAGTCCACAAATCTTAAAGTTTGAAGACTGCTGATTTAGGGCAAATTCTCAAAGTAAAATAGTAGGCTACCAGCAACATACATACATAATATATTATAATATATATAGATAGATAGATAAGATAAATTTTATACTTTTATACATATTTTCTGTGAACATCTTTTTTCCCCCTTATTATTTAGGTCAATACCTAAAAGTATTTTTAGCATTTCCGTTTATAACCCATCTCCCAACAGCAAATACTAAAAATATATGTGCCAAGAGTCCAGCTTCATACACTTAAGTATACATCTATTTGTACAGTTAACGTTTCAATTTAAGCCCTTGCAGTTACAAACTATGTGAGAAGAGGTCAATAAAAAAAAAGGAGGGGGGGACTATAAGCGACCTTGATTCAATTGTCTATTAAGCGTCAGGGCACCTGTCCTCTCTTTACTTCTATTCTAACCCTCTTGAATCCTGACGCGGAAGAAATTAAAATTTGGATTGAACGAAAATAAAACAAGCCTGTTTTTACCAAAGGAACCCTTAGCAACCACGAGGCCTTTTTTTGTGTGTGTGCAAAGGATCAGACCTAAGACTTATTTTGAAACACAGGAAGAAGCAGCCCCATCGCACGGAAAACCAACCACATCCTGGCTGGGGCGCTGGAGAGAAATCGCCTTGACCTAAACCTTCTTCCACGGTGGATTCCGTGGGAAGATCCCGGCTCTCACCACCCGAGCTTCCACCCCGCCCCGTTTCTCTCTCTCTCTCTCTCCCGTTCCCCTTTCTCTTTCGGCGGCTCAGGCCTCCCCGAAAGACTCGGCGGCCGCTTCCTTCGCCTCCGGCCTAAGTTGCGCCCCTGCCGCCTAGGCAAGGCGTTCGAAGCCCCGCCAGGCAGCAGCAGCAGCAGCAGGCAACCCACCCAACCCTCCCCCGCCCTCCGGCTATGTGGGGGACTGGAGCGCGGCGTCGGGGAAGCAGCCCGGTCTCCCGAGCGACGCGCTGGGCCGCCTGCTAGATACCCGGGGTGGGGTCGCCGCAGGCTGCCCGGATCTGCGGCCGGGAGGAAAAGGCTGCATGCAGCATACGGCGTGTTGGCGCCTCTCACCCATGAGGATGCGCATCTGCTTCTTGCCGAAGAGGCGCGAGAAGAGCGAGGAGATGGTGAGGCCCATGGCGGCTCCCGGCTGGGGCGCTGCGGCGCAAGGAGCAAGCGGGATGGCGCTGGCCGCGTCGAAGGGGGAGGGAAAGGCAGGAGCAAGGGACCCGAATGCCGGTCTCTCCTGCTCGCTCGCTCGCTTTCTTTCCTTCGCCGCTTTCCTCTCCGGAGGACGCTGAGCTACCGCGGGGCGCTGGAAGGAACTCGCGGCGTTCCCTCACCGAGGCTTCTCTGTCTGCGTCCGGCCGAGCCTGGGTCGCTCTTCTTCGCTTCGCTCTCTGCCACGTCACGACCGCCCCGGCTCCAACGCGGACAGAAACGCGTCACGCCCGCCACATCCTCACCGCGGCGCCGCCCCCACGAACCTTGGAACCGGGCTCGCGAAGGGTAAAAAGAAAAAAAAAAGACTACAATTCCCGAGATGCCCCTGGCTAGCAAGCCGCCTTGAAAAGCTTGAATCTTACGCTATGCGGCACGACGGGAAATAGAGTTCTCGAGAAATCCGGAGGTAGAGCCTTTCCAGATGGAATGTGACGCGGGGCATGCTGGGGGCTGTAGTAGTTTCTTTTTTTTTAAAGCCCTTACCGAACGGCTCTTCCGGGTTTTTTTTCTGCTGCAATGTGTACTGGGAGGCATAGTCTTCCTAGGCGAAACTCGAGGCCTACTTCCGGTTTGTAGTACCTTGAACAAAGGTGGTGTAGTGTCAGTTGCCACAGCCTTAATTCTTACAAGTAACAGATTTGGTGGTGAAACTGGATGATGACGCTTTAGATTCCAGCCAGTCCGAGTGTCATATGATGAAAGGAAATCATGTTGGGAGAGACTCGTTGCAGATCAGCAAAGGTCTATTGGACTATCAGCAGCAGTAACCAAAAACTGCTTTAAATCAAGAAAATTTGGGGAGAAAATTATCTATCAAATAATGTGTGCACACAGTTCTGATACTGACGTTTATTTATTTATTTATTTGTCAACAAGTGCAAGAAAACAGGATACATGAAAAAATGGCACAAATAAATGAATACAGAGAA
>JANHGD010006258.1:122088-134503 GCA_027560375.1 Imantodes cenchoa
AGGTGTTTCTCCTGAGCCTCCTTCTCGGTCAGATCCAATTTGAACTGAGCCAGCTGTTTTGACAACTCTTTCTCGTGGTGGCTACTTAGCTCCAACAACTGCTTCCTATTGGGACCCTAAGGAGCCCGGAGGGGGAGGTGAGGAGTGTCTGGCAGGGGAGGGGCGAGTAGAGGCCGACGAGGCGCCCTTTCATGTGAGTGACATCAAGTTTGCCACGCCCACCCAATCACATGACCTAGCCTGTTGATTAGGCAGATAATATTAGTGGTCCGTGGATTTAAAATTATGAATTTAGTGGTCCCTGAGGTCTAAAAGGTTGGTGACCCCTCAGACCCGTCAGAGGTCTTCTAGTCCAGCCCCCTGCTCAAAGCAGGAGAGTTTATACTATCCCGGTCAAATGGTTGTCCAGTTTATTTTTGAAAACCTTCAGTGACAGAACACCCACAACTCTGGGAGGGAAGCTATTCCATTGATTAATTATTCTCACTGTCAGAAAATTTCTCCTTCCTTCTATGTTGGATCTTTCCCGAGGGAATATCACCACCACCACCACCACCACCACCACCATCATCATCATCATCATCATCATCATCATCATCATCATCATGATGTCCTCACAAAGACCTTGATTCTGAATCATAGTTAAACAAGTGATACAAGTTCAAAAATAATACTTTGACCTAAGGAAATCAAGCTCAAAACATCACACATGATACCTGAGAACTGGTTCATTAGTGTAAAGATAACATTGAAGCCTTTTTGTATGTTGATACAAAAGTCCTTACTAAGTCATAATGAGGAAATGAATGCATTTAATAAATAAAGCCACATTTCCTATAAAAGAAAGTCATTTCATTTTGGCAATTTAGCTGGCAGCATTTTTAATTAATTACTAGAACAATATTTGGTTTTACATCCTGAGATGTCTGCATCCTTAGTCTCGCTTGCAATTATTCATGTCAGCCATGGTATCAATATTCATTTGTTAATTTGAGAAAACTATATATAGTTCCAAACATTGCTAGTATTTTTTGCAGTAGTAGTATATCACTTGGCAACTTTTTCTGGAAAGAAAATGGTAGAAATCTGTCTGTCCATCTATCTCTGTCTCTCTCTGTCTCTCTGTCTCTCTGTCTCTCTGTCTCTCTCTCTCTCTCTCCCCTTCTCCCCCTCCCTTGGAGAGTTTAAAAGTATGACCACCTGAGGAGCCGCTGCCTTGCTGCTTCCTTCTCCTTGCTCTGACTTCAGAGAGGTGAAACTCTGCATTGAGGCACTACCACAGCCAGGGCTGGGACATGCTCCAACCTCCCTAGCTCCTTGTGCAGCCAGGCCTGAACAGTATTGGCACACAAGATAGTGGTGGGCCACTGTAATTAGCTGATATTGGGTTATGTAAAAGTCTTCTCCCAGTTGTTTCTCCCTGTCTAGTTCAGTCAGGAAGATTTGACATGCTGCAAGGGCTGACCACTGGGGATGAGATGTGCCTTGTCTGCCATAGCCCTTGCCCTTTGGAATATTCTCTCTTCAGATATCAGGATGACCCAAACCCTGTTGGCCTTTTGTAAGACCTTAGAAACTTGGTTGTGTGCCTGGGGCCCCAGTCTGCTAGGGCCCCATTTCCTGGTTGTATACCCATATAATACCCATAGTAACAGCTTTACTTAGTGGCATACATATTTATTTTGTATTGTTTTAATTTTTAAAACTGTTTTTATGCGTTATGATGTACGTCGCCCAGAGTCACTTGTTGAGATAGGAAGCTATAGAAATCAAATAATACTGGTTCATGTGGTAGTGCTATCAAATACAATACAGGTAGTCCTCAATCTAGGACGGGTCATGTAGTGATTGTTTGAAGTTATGATGGACCTCCTAAAAGCTACTTACAACCCAGTTTCAAAATGGCTACATTTTGCATCCTCTGCAACTGGCC
The DNA here is from genome assembly GCA_027560375.1 of Imantodes cenchoa. Classification (NCBI taxonomy): domain Eukaryota; kingdom Metazoa; phylum Chordata; class Lepidosauria; order Squamata; family Dipsadidae; genus Imantodes; species Imantodes cenchoa. The sequence goes on from JANHGD010006258.1 coordinate 124,022, forward strand.
AGCTTTTACAGCTGTTTGGACATGTCCTGCAGGACCTGATTGTGATTTATAGTTTTTGCCGGGGAAAACGGTATTTACTTCTGGATTCTGGCAAAAATGGGGCCATGGTGACCAATGGATTTGCTTAATGACTGTGCTGCTTGCTTAGCAACTGTGGAGTTTGCCATGGCAAAAAAAGGTGGTAAAATTGGTCAGTCACATGATGACCCACTTTATGACTCTCATGAGTTATTCATAATTGTCAGGCTCAGTTACAATTGTAAGTCAAGGATTTCCTGTATTCTTTGGGAACAGGAACCATTTACCGATAAATAAGGCACTGAATTCACTTTCTACTTCTGTGAAAAAACATTAATTCTCTCCACTTTTTTATTTTTTATTTTATTTATATAGATTTGTCAAACATGTATAGGATAGTAGTTGTTTGTATAAACATAACATAAGTAAAAAGAAAAGTAACTATAAAAGAGGACAATAGGAGAGTGGGACAGGGACTGTAGGCACACAGGTGTGCTTATGCATGCCCCTTGCAGACCTCTTAGAAATGGGGAGCGGTTGACTGTAGACAGTCTATGGTTAAAGTTTTGGGGGGTTTTCTTCCATAATAATTTCCCTCCCCCACCTCCTCCTTCCCCCAAACTATTGACACTTTTAATCTCTAATCCTAACCCATTTATATCAGTCCATTATGTAACAAATTGCTTAAATAGCAGAAATTATTTCTGACTTAAATTTATGAGGCTAGAAAAGAATGGTCTGGAGTTTAGTGCAAATGCATGATTCTGTTTATTTTTTCAATGGTGCTGTAGTTTAATAGTATGTTGTGCTTTCTGAATAGCAGGGCTGATATCAGCAAAAGCTAGCAGAGGGGATAATACTGGAAGAATTTGACTGTGCCTTTAGAAGTTGGCCTATTCAATAAAATATGAAGGGGTTGGTGTGATAGAATGGCCAAGTATGTTCGATAACATTGATAGCTGCACAGTGATGATTTAGGGTTTCTATAGACATTGGACTGGGCATGTGTAAGACAGGCTCTTGTGGGGAGATAGATGGATTCACTTGTTCTCCTTACTCTTGCTTTGTTTTCCTGTGCTGCAATTACTAATTGTAATATTGCTCTGCTGTAAAATACCTGTAGAGGGTAAAGAAGTACGATCATCTCACAGCTTCAGCCAGATGCAGGAACTGTTCATTGTCATTGCTATTCCTGCTACAATCCTCCAGATAGGATTGGGACTTTTACAACCCCCTTATCTCTTTCTTATGCATCTCCATGTGTGAGTAGCACATTGACAGGCTTGGGCATTTCATTGTGAGGCTAGCTTCTGTTGCCTGAATACTATGTTTCCCATTCTAAATCTATAATAGGGAGGAGCTATTGCAGTGGTGGTAGGAAATGCTAGTTTTGATTTGCCCCGGCTAGGATTGCAAGTTTGAGATCCTTGCCATGCTTTTTTGTCAGCCTAATTGTCAACCAACCAACCAACCAACCAATCAATCAATCAATCAGTGTTGGCCTAATAACAGACTAGTAAGCTGCTTTTACAGTTATTGCTCTCTTGCTGTATGTGAATCCACAAAATAAGTTGAAGTTTTCATGAAGCCATGGACCACAAGTTTGCTTTAATCTAATAATTAAACTTTCTTTTCTCCCTGAATTTTAGATTGACTGGTTTAGATGCTGGTTGCTTCACTGAGCTGGTGACATGATAAACGGAAAGGCACCTGTATTTATTTAGACTTTCAGTGCTTTGCATATAAAATAACTGAATGAAACTTTAATTACAGCAAAGACAGGTTATGTAGCATATTTCTTTTGGGTCATTTGTCTGTATATGTGTGTGGAACAATCCCTCCCCCCAATACAGAAATCATGATGGATGGGACTCGTAACAAGGAAATAAATTGCAAGTAATGGCAAAAGGACATAGTAGATAATGATTTTATATGCAGTTGCTTTCATTATATCAAAAAGCATGGGTTTCTGCAAAAACCTGATAAGGCTAAAGTCATTTAAAGAGCGTCGGTTGGAATGGGGATGGGCCTAAAGATATGGCATCAAATGTTTTTGAGGAGAGGCATCATAGACCTTCTGGACCAGTCCATAGCTGTTTCTTCCTCTACAAATAGAGAACACTGTCTTATCTCCCATGAAACATTCAAAAAGTGACAATATGTTTTTTTTTCTTAACTCTGTCAATTAACAAGGAATAACTGCTAATAGCAATATAACATTAGGAAATGAATTTGTTACATACATTTGAAATGGCAAGAGAGAAGGAGCATATTTCTCTATATTTTAGCATATAGTTAGTTCCATTAGAAAAGGATATCTGTAACTCAGGGTTGAATTGTAGAGTTCTTGGAAATGGTCTCTGTGCTTGATTGTTTGCTTGCTTGCAGTTACCATCATCAGTTATTTAGCTCAGAAATGAAATGTCTGCAAACAAACAAGTCCAGAGAGCACCAAGAATTCCATATAGTTTATTCTTTGAATTTACATATTTAAATTATATAAAGGTTTTTGCTTAAGACTTGAATAATCTTATATATTTAAAATATATATTTAAAATAATTAGACAACACCTAACCAAAATGCTTATAATCTATATTTAAATTTTCAAAATTAAAGCAAAAAGTGGGATATAAAATAAATATTAAAGATGAGAAAAAAATCAGTGCACGTGCTGTTCAGTGAAATGCTTACAGGCAAAGTGTTCACTGTATAGTTTTGTTAAATTTTAAGTGTTCTATCATCATGAAGAGCAAGATAAAAAGGGGAAGGATTGACGTTTCAGATAAAAGAAAAGGAATACTTGTTTTCCTTTGAACATGCTAAAATTTCTAGCTAGCTGAAGAGCTGTATGACTGGAAGAGGACAAAAACTACCACTATCTTTAAAAGGGGAAACAATAGTCAGGGATTACAGATCAACCAGTCTAACATTTATATCTGGAAAGATTTTAGAACAGATTGTAAAACAATCATTCTGTAAGGATCTTGATTTTTAAAATATTTTATTACTTAATTTTTTTTAGCCTACCTAAAATTCAGGTGACACATATACCTAATGTTCCCACATCAACAAGCCAGTGTGGTGTGTCTAGGTAAAGTGACTGGCCCAAAGTAGTACAGAAGTGGGGCTAAGGTAGAGGCTGCGTATGGTGACATCTTTTTTAATTTCAGCAAAACACGTGAAAAAAAATTCTCCATGACATTCTGATTAACATGCTAGTTAAGTGTGCACTTAATAGTATAAAAATGAAGTTTTCCTTTTTAGTTCTCTTATTCAGTCATATCTGAAACTCGGAATCTGTCTGGATAAGTCTCTCTAGTTTTCTTGGCATGAATTTTCAGAAACTGATTATCTTTGCAGCTTTTCTAGGGCTGAGAAAATGACTGGCCAATGGTCACCGAGCTGGCTTTGTGCCCAAGATGATACCAGAACTCCAGGTTTCTAGTCTAGTGCCTTAACTACTATACCAATTTGGATCTTAGTGGATATATAACTAGCTAAAAATTGTAGACAGCAGCCCTAGATAATCTGCAGAGTGAGTCTGTGATAACAAGAAAAGAGAGTTAATAGACTTGGTCAACTAACCTCCACAACTTTAATTTTAACTCAGAACAGATCAGATCATGCACACAATTACAGTAAACTAATTTCACCAAGTCATCTATGCTATGAAAACACCTAAACCCAACTAGTTAGACTGTTTTTCATTCTTAGTTCACCAAGAAGACTAGCTGTAAAATAAAACTGGTAGAGAATTAATTACTAAGGCCTGATGTGCAGAATATACCTCCTAATACTAATTACTTACAATGTTTAAATCTCCACTGTTAGGCCAGTGGAGAAGAAGATAGCATTTCAAAGTGTTTTTTCCGGTTCAGAGGCCAAAGGGATATTGGGCACTTCTTGAAGAAAATAGCAGGAAATATACATTCTCTGATTACTTTTTACCCTGGTGACTTTGATATGTCTGGCCAGAACCATTGGTAAGATGATTGATTCAGTTAATGACTTTCATGGTCCTGTGTCAGTGCTGACATCTTTAGATATGCAACTTCATATCTAACCTATCATAAATTCCTTGCCCAGGGAACTTGTGCTACTATAATCCATGACTTCTACTACTATAACCTATGTCTAGACCAGTGTTTCTCAACCTTGGCATTGCTGGCTGGGGAATTCTGGGAGTTGAAGTCCACACATCTTCAAATTGCCAAGGTTGAGAAACACTGGTCTAGACCATGGTCAACAGCGTCCCTAGACTTCATCACTGACTTATGAAAATCTGGGAGGCAAACATATTTCTTGAGGCAGAATTGGTGCACAGTTCGAGGACTCTATAGGATTTGCGGCTTCTGCTCAAAGAGAAGATGGTATCTGTGATCAGGAAGGTTTGCAAAATTTGTTCATTCAGTTTGTATAGCACAAAGTGTATTAGCCAATTTAGTTACATCTTGTGTGCCAATTATATTTATTCCTTAATTGTGATGTACAGCTCATGGTCACCTGTGCTGTAGTAATCTCTTGATTAAATTGTTGTAATATGCATGACATGGGACTGTCTTTGATGAGTGTTTGGAAGTGTGAACTGGTCTAAAACCACTGGTATATTAGGGTTTGAGATACCACAATATCCACTATTGCTATATCAGCAGAACTGGTTTTAAATGGGTTTCTGGGTTCAATTCAAGATGTAGTTGACCTTTAAAAGCCTTTATGGGCTAGATTACTTGTGGACTGCTTATCCCTAGTGGCTTCACTACATGCTTCTAGATCTGACAGCGTGGGTGTGTTTTAGTTCCCATTTGCGAAGCAACAGCATCTTGTGAGCCCCAAGAAGCATTTCTTTTCTATCATGGCTTCTGTTTTGTGGAATAGTATTCCCTCCAAGATATAGCTGACCCTGATATTGTTATGCCTTCAGAAGGCTGTGAAGATCTTGCTTCCCAATCACTTGGGCTGGGATGTTGATGGAGGTCTAGCATGGCTATGGTTTTGTCAGTATGTTGACAATGTAATTTTTAGGGTCCTTAACCCAGTTTTTGAGCCACCTGGCTCTTAGTGTGGTTTTTGCTTGTTTTTTAATCTATTTTTATTTATTTATTATTACGTTTATCTTGGCATGGGGTTACTCTGGCAGATTACAATAGTAGAATTTAAATTGATAAAAAGTGTAAATATAAAACAGTGAAACAGTAAAAATAAATAATGAAAGTACTGCAATATGAATTAAAAGATGGCCATGGAGGGAGCAGCATGCTCAGGGAGGATGGGGTCAGCTATTAGCGCTATATTCATCTGCAGTGGTTATTGGACTAATGTTCTACAGTCATAAATATGTGTCAGTTGCCAAGCTCCCAAAATTAAGTAATGTGACTTGGGGGTGACATTTTGCTTCGCTTTGAAAACAGCTTCTATTGCCTGCCCACTTCCAGATAGTAAAAAATTATCCATTGTGATAGTTATGTATCTAGTGATAAGTCTTTAAAATTCAATATTTTTAAATTAGAAACTTAGCATTGGAAAGAACCTTAAAGATTTATTTTGCAGTAGTTTTTCTCCTTCCTCTGTGGCCATAAAGGGAAGAAGGCATGGCCCTGATGGAAGGAGGAAGAGCCAGTCCCAAGGTAACAATCAGATGAAAGGAACAAAGGGCTTGATTCTGGGCAAGAGTGAGTAAACCTCCCTGTATTTCACACAAAAATAAAGGGGAGGTTCAGCAGTGAAATCTACTTACCTTCCCTACGGAAGTGCGTGCTTTTTCACCCCCTGTGCATGCACAGGTTAAAAACAAGAAAATGGTGATGTCCGGGGGTAGGTGGGTGGAGCCTCGTGCTGCTGCCCCTACCGGTTCTCCGAACCACCGGCAGCTGTCTCTACCGGTATGCTCGAACTTGGCCGACCCAGTAGCATTTCACCCCCGGGAGATTCTTAACTTGATCTTCCTTGAAGAACTGATAGTGGATGGTTTCATTTGGTGTGGATCGGCAGAGAGACATTCACACTTGGCTGTCGTTCCCTTTTTGTTTAACATCTACATGAAACTGCTGGGTGAGGTCAATTATTGATTTGGGACCATTTAACATCAATATGCTGATGATACTCCATTGTATATATTGACCCTGAGCTGATCAAACAGTGCTGTCAAAATCTGGAGGCTGTGGTGGTCTGAATTGAGAAGAACAGAAATAGGTTCAATCGTAACAAGACTGAATGCGTTTATTTGGGTCATCCCATTCTGGGGATATTTAATGGGCCATGCTTCCCCCATTCGAGACTTCTATGTAACCTTAGCGACCTCTTGGACTCACAGCTCCTGCTCAAAGAGCAAGTGGCAACTATGGTGAAGACGGCCTTTGTACAATAAGTTCATCTAGTACCCCAATTGCTCCTGATTCCAAAGGTCTTTCACACAGTCACCTCCTGATCATCTTTTTATTGGATTACTATACAGGTAGTATTTTGGTGTTTAGGACCATAGTTGCCCCTGAAATTTCCTTGCTAAGCAAGGCAGTTGTTAAGTGAGTTATGCCCCATTTTACAGCCTTTCTTTTCACAATTGTTAGGTGAAATTGCTGCAATTGTTAAGTTAGTAACATGGTTGTTAAGTGAATCTGGCTTCCCCATTGACTTTGCTTGTCAGAAGGTCACAAAAAGTGATCGCATGATCCTGGGCCACTGCAGCCGTCATAAATATGAGCCAGTTGCCAAGCATCTGAATTTTGATCATGTGACCATGAGGGTGCTGCAATAGTTGTGTGAAAAACAATCCAAAATCACTTTCTGCTCCCATTGATTAACAATGTCATTTTTTGAGAATCTTTATCTGTTGTGGCTCTTGCCCTCCCTGATCCGTACCACCCGTATATGTTTGGGTTTTTTTGCTTTTTTTAAATAGGTCTCTTCATTGACTATAATATTTTTATATATATTCCTTTTTTTTTTACAGGTAGTCCTTAACTTATATAATTGAGGCCAAAATTATGGTTGTAAGTCATGATGGTGGTTAAGAAGGTCACCATGTGACTGCATCTGATTTTACAACCAGCTTCGCAGTGGTTGCTGTGGTTTTTTTTTGTGTGTTTTTTTTTTGCCAAAAACCGGAAATAAACGCAGGTTTCCAGCAAACATTGTAAAGCGTGGTCACATGATCACAGGATGCTGTAAACAGCTGTAAATGCAGTTTGTTAACATCCTTTTTAGATAGCAGTGTCTAGAATTTGTATGGTATACCAAGTGAGGCCTGTTTAAGCAAAGTAGAGAGAGGCAATTACTTTCCATTCTTCTGTTTATACATATCAGTATGTCTTATAATCAGCTGCATCTCACTTTTGTTCAATTTGTTATGTACTACAACAACCAGGTTATTTTCAATGCACTGACAAGTCAGATCCTCCCCATCCTATACTTGTTCATTTCATTGATTACCCCACTTGCAGAATTTTATATTTCTCCATCTTTTCTTCTAAAATATTAGCCGGTCTTCTAAGTATTATGTAAATATTTAAATATTAAGAAATAATTGCTTTCTTTGAATCATATGACCATTTTATATAACCTTACTTCTTATTTGTACTGAAAATAGGTAATAGGTATATTTATTATATGAATCAGCATAAAAGGGGGAAAGTAATTATTGCACAAAACTATTTATAAAGGTCTTATAAAATATTTCCCATGAGTACCCAACAGCACCCAGTTTTTAGGGATTTTTTCCTTATTGGGTAGCAAAAATATGTCTGGAAATTATAGTTCTTCTCTTTAATAATTATTTGTGATAAAGGAGTAAGATCTTACTTTTAAGTATTTTTGGTTTCGTTATAAGGGAAATTATTCAGTTAAAGAAACACATCATTTTCAAGATATTCTAAGTTGCATTTTTGCACTAAGAACTGTATAATTGGAAAGCCGCACCCTTCTTTAGTTGCCTCTGTTTCCAATTAATTACTCATATTCCTGGTGGAATGCTTAAGTTGCAAAAAACAGGATGGAAAATGATTACAGAAGTTAAATATCAAATCTCTTTTAAAATCTTAACATATAGGACATAATATAAATATGTTTGAAGCTAATAAACACAGCAGGAATTCAGTGTGTATTGTATATGGACAGTTATGTACACACATACTTGGTTTCCAATATGGTCTTGCCACATCTGATTTTTAAAATCTTTTGAAAATTGTAATTTAAAACCGTCACTGTATAGTGATTAACAAAAATGTTGCATGCTATAAAGAAACAATCTAATATTTTGAAAAATAAGCTTGCTTCTGGGATGTAAAATCTCTTAGTAAATAAAAACAAAGGAGACCCTAAGTTAATTTTATATTAGCCACCCAGAGTTGGCTGAGTGGCTATATAATAAGTACTTGGATAAATAAAATTAAATTGAAAATAGCCCAGTCTTTGCAATTTACCTTTCAGTCCAGAAAAATATTAAAGTTAAGCTAAGAGAGAACATTGTAGAATCTAGAATGAATGATGGGAAGCTACGTAGGTACTGATGCCTACTATAGTAGCTATTTTATGAATGCACAAAGGTACTCTTTCGTATCACTTAATAAGAAATCTAATTAAATAATGTAGTTTTCTCCTATCTTCATGTAAACATAGCATTACTTTTTAAGGTTTGCTGGTTTGACTTGCTAAGTTGACAATAAAAGAAATGAGTTATTTGGACTATTTCTAAATAGATCAATTTAGAAATAGAATAAATTCTGAACCAGTATGGTAAGGTAAAAGGTAAATCCTAAAAATCAACACTTATCTTTATCTATAAACTATTTCATTTGTAGTATTAGAATAATGTTTATTAACGCATTTTGTAGAATATGGCTATATCTTCATAACATTAAATAAGTTTAGAATGTAAACTAAAATAGGCTTATCATGCAGGACAAATTAAATTTCTTATTCTCCATAGTGGTGGAGATAGCATCCAGGAATGGTTAACCTCCTCTGTTCAGTTGATTGGACTGAGTCTGTCAAAGTTGTAATGCCACGCCTCTGTTGCTAGGGGACTCCAGCTTTTGACTCAGTCTTTCAGTCTGGACAGATGTGTCAAGAGTTTCTCCTTCAATAGGTTAATTCCTGAATGCTTCTTCTCACACTGAATTTGACACGATTTACAATAATGAGTTAAACCAGCTGACTCCCTCTCGGGTGGGTGATTCCCAGCAGCAGGGCTTCGGCTCTAATCGCAGGATGGGCCCCTTTGCTCTCAGATTATCCCAAATAGCTAATCTTCCTTCTGTTGAGCTGTCATCACTCCAGATAGACTGTGGAGCTTCTTGCTCCCCTCTCAACAGCAGAGACAGCCATTGTGAAGCTTCGCGCTCCCATTGTGCGGGAGTTGGGCAGCCACTGCAGGAGCTTTGTGCTCCAAGAAGAGACTGGTTGCCGCCCGACCATATTGAACAGCGCTTAGAGGCCGGTGGAGTCCCACGCTCCCACCTCACTGGATTGGTGGCCATTTTAGGAGCTTCGCGCTCTGTGCAGAGACTTGCTGCTCAACAATTTCTGACAGCGCCGAGACACTAATGGAGCTTTGTGCTCCCGAAAGCCAGAAGCATAATTCTTGGCTGTTGCTCTACCCCCTGCAACTGGTGCCGCAGCCTCAGAGGAGCTTCATGCTTCTATTTACTCTGCTGCCAGTGTTGCCGCTTTTTGAGGAGTCTTGCACTCCATACTCACCCTTCAATCTGCGAGCAGCCAGAGCCAGCTAAAATCAGCCGAGCCAGGGCTCTTTTCAATTATCATCTGCTGCTCTAACTCACAGCCAAAAGGGTGTGAAAATTGAATCCAAGATGGCTGACTCAGAGGCAGTAGGGAGCTGCTCTAAGGCAGCTAGGCTAAAGATAACAGCCCATAGAGCTACTGAGCACAGAGCTAAGTCTCGCAGCAAAAGGGACAAGCCTAAGAAACCTTCTAAGGCTGAATTGAAGGATGAGAGGCGCAGAGACCAGGCCCTCAAAAGGATCTGTGACAAGGCTAGTAAGGGCAGAGCCCATTTTTTTGACAGAACAAGTGAGCCTTGTCGGGCAGACAGATTCCCCTTACAGAGCTTGAGGGACCTGTAGACCAAGTTTCCCCTTGCCTATTCCTACATAGGACTATGGGGTTCTATGTCAGACCTGCCTGTCTCGTCAGCAAGGGGGGAACGGCCAAGTAAAAAGCCCAGGTCTTCCCCTTCGGCCACCTTCACACCTCCAGCCACTGGCCTTCGTTCCGATGCAGGCAGGGAACCTAATTTTCCTGACAATATTCAGGATATTATTGCAGAGGCAATAAAACAGGGTATATTGGCAGGCTTGCAGAAGCCCAGAAGGGCTTGCTCTGAGGTCTCTGACTTCTTGATAGATCGATCTCATTTATCTGACCCAGGTAAAATATGACTAGTAAAATAACCTTATGAAAATATTTTTTGAAAAAATAGATTGATAATGTGATAAAGTAATAGTAAAGTA
>JANHGD010006258.1:179017-199357 GCA_027560375.1 Imantodes cenchoa
GCTGTTTCCAGCCTCCAGAGGGCCTCTGGGGGGCAGGGGAGGCTGTTTTCACCCTCCCCAGGCATTGAATTATGGGTATGGGCACTCGCCCTTGCGTGATAGCGCATGCGCACGTGCTTTTGGCACCTGAGGGAAAAAAGGTTCGCCATCACTGGCCTAGGTTATTCAGGGCAGTAAACTATGCACTGTTTTAAAAATGATACCATTCTATTTTATATAAAATGGTTAGACATAAAGCAAATTATCCATAACAATGTAGCAAAACTTTGCTAGTTTTAGAGAAATAAATTTTTCTTCATTGTTTAATAGATAGTGCAAATCAAAATAATCATAATGGTATGCATATCACAAGGGCATTAATGGGATTTATAAGGAGTTTTTCTATATTTTCCTTCTAGGATAACTATGGGGAGAGTATTAAATTGAGCTAAAGTTAAGGCTCTCCTAAATTTGGGAACTGTGATATTATGTGAAAGTAGTTTAGGCACTAAAATTTAGTAATTTCAATTCTATTAAGAGAAAAACCATCCATTTCTAATTGACCTTCTATATTTAAATCTAAACCTTCTGTATTATTGCTTTAGTAATGATATAGCTTAGTCTGATTCTGAGCTTAAGATGGCATCCCTGGAGAAACCATAGAGGCCAAGTTTCTTTTGGATCGCTATTTCCTAGGAAGGTTTGTAGTTCTCCGCCAGTATTAGATGCATCAGTCCATTAAGCTTATATAAAGCACGTGAACCTCTAAATTCCTATTCCAAATCCTTATAATAGAGAGTAATAATTTGTTAAAGAATTTAAAAAATTATCCAGAAATTATTTTAAACTTATTTTTAAAGTTTAAATATGTTTTTGCTTTTGCTGTTTTTATTTCCTTTAGTACGAAAAGACACAGACCATGCTTTCAGAGCTGAGGTTAAAATTTGAAATTACCGAGCAGGAAAAGCAATCAGTCACGGATGAACTTAAACAGTGTAAGGAGAACCTGAAGCTACTTCAAGAAAAAGGAAATAATGTAAGTCAATAAAGTTTGTGTATGCCAGATTTTATTTAATTTCCACCGTGACAATGTTTGGACAAGATAATATGAAAGCAGTTGGTTCATATTTTCCTGGCTATAGATGATTCGAGCATTAAGAAAGTAATTTTAAATTGTTTGTTAATTATCCAAAAATTGAATATTTTTTCCAGATCCAGTTGGAAGGCTCCAAACATTGATTTTCCTTCTTAAATCCCCCCACCCCTATTTTCTCTCTCTTGAATATAATCTACATTACAGAACCCCTTTTGCAGGTGCAAAGAAATGTTTTACATTGAATAAGGATGAAATTAAATAGATGGAGGTACACAAACTAAGAAAGAGATAGAGATGCTGATTGGGATGACCTCACTCATTCAACCTCACAATTGTCCTTCCAAACTTTCAATTTTGAGGTTTGAAAAACATGCTTTTTCTTAGGCATGGCTTAAGTAGCCTCTGATTTTTGTTCTGTTTTACATTAATAGTTTGGCCAATGGTGATATCTCATTTTGTATAAATATTGTAATAATATTGGCATTTGAACTATCTTGCTAATATTGAAAGCCCCAGACCTTGAATTTCAAAAAAAGTTAGTTTTTTAAAATCATTTTCAATCAACCCATAGGTATATGAGATTTTAGTTCTAGTGATACCAAGATTTCACTATGAAAAATATAGACTTATTTGTTTGTTTGTTATTTTGTTTGTGTTGGTTTATCAATAAAACTTCTTAACTATTCATCACCCTCACAGAGGGCTCTGGGCAGTGTATAATTTAATCAATGCAATAAAACATTCATATTCTAGCCTGTTATTGATCCTAGTATATCCTAGGATCAATTGATAGCCCTAATAAGCTTGCACTTTTGGTAATGCAACCAATTTGCTCCTTTGCATCTTGAAAAAATACTTCATATATTCTATGAAAAAGCGTTTTCAAAGTTCTGATTATACAAGGAGACAATGGTGAATAAAGAACAGATACAGGATCACAAATTCAAACAAGTTTGTATGTTCTTGAAAACTGATAATTGTTTACTAAAATTGGACTGGGGACAGTCTCAAAAATAGTTTGAAACTTAAACATTTAAAAATTATATGGTCCATTATATCATAAACCAGGTAGTTTTTTCCAGCAAGAAAAAAAATTGGAATTTTGAAAGCATATGATAGGTGTGCTTACAGAATGACTGATTACTTCAGTCACATGTTTAAGTAAACGTAGGCAACATCAACAACAGTATTGTGGAATTCCACTGGATTGCACATGATATGCATGCTATACCTCTAAATACCTCTTTGAAGAAGTTGCATCTTTTCCTGGACTTGTAGCTTCACAAATATAGCAAAATGCATATGTAAGCTAAGATGAGAGAGAAGGTATGTTCCTTATCTCAGAAATGCATATGTAAGCTAAGGAAGCTCTTACAAGATGCAGGTAGAGGTTTGAGAGACAGGGTATGTTCCTTAACTCAAATATGTATTTTTCTAAGATTGAGGGCTATCCAGTGAGATCAGGAAAAGTTGCAGTTATTTTTAAGAAGACCAAACTGATGCTGCATGCATGCATATACCCATTCCAAAACATTGCCTATACTTAGTCATAAGTGTATTTTATTTCACTCAGTAAATGTTTTTGTGCGAACCACATCTTGTTGCCAAAATACTTTCACTGATTAAGTTCCTGGCAGTATTTTTTCTTAATTGATTTACTGCCTGATACAGGTCTTGCAGTTTTAATTTTATCATCCATAATTTCCATTTATCTGCCTATTGTTCTGATAAGAAATGGATGCAATTATGTAAATGGAAACTACATTTTTAGGAAACTACTACTAATAGATTAACAAGATTGGATTATTAGGTCATAAGAATCTCTAAATGTGGGATTAGAATTTGGATCCCTGGTAAATATTAAGCATAGACAGAACAGAGGTAAAATATACAGTTATTGTTTTGTACCTTTGATTCTATTGTGGTTTGGAGTGCCCACAATTGATTTTTCTCATTCTGTTTAGGACCATATACTGTATTAATTGCTGACAAAATAATGCAGTGTAGTATAGGTTATTTTTCACTGCCTGAATGCTATATGTTCCCAATTGTCTTCATGTAAAGCAAACTATCCCATTATATTTTTGAAGTTTTCAAGTTGACCTTGAAAAATCTAAGAATCTAACTAGTAAGGTTCTAGATAGTATTAGGTGCCATTCAGAATTTGGGCTAAATTGAAGATTCAAACAAAACAACAACAACAACCAGAAGAAAGCAATGGCAAACTACTTCTGTATTGTTTATAGGAAAACTACATGGATATGTCTCTATAGTCAGCCAACAATTGAACTTGACTTAGAAACTCTTTTGCTTTTTTATTTTAGAGAACATAATGAGAAACTATATCAATGAGACTTGTGTTAAGAGTTGCTGACTCAGAAGTAAACTTTGGGGTGCAGTTGTTTCACCTGTTGCTCCAACCCCATTATCCTGAGTAAATTAGTTGCTATTTTAAAATCAGATTTAGATGTTAAAAGCATTTTAGATTCAGATAGTACTATACAAAGTGAAATAATATTGCTTGTGAAAATGATGTGAATATGCTTGTTATTCTTTTCCCTGTTGAAAAGTATTGTGCATAAGTTCCTGTTAGTCCACAAAAAGTATTATCAAAATTATAATTACACAGTGAGGCATCATTTTGAAGAACACATATAGCTATACAAAATCAGATCTGTTTGTGTGTTCTTTACAGTGGATATTGTTTTCCATTGGAGATACTTTTTCTTTCATGGAAATAATATATGTAAAAAAAAATGCAAGTGACCTCCACCAATAATTTGGCTACAGGATTTGTATTTTATTACAGGGATAAATTGGTGAAGAGAAAGATATGTTTGAGGAAGAGTACTTTATGGACAGAGTTCTGGATCAGTATTTGAAGTTCTGGATTGAGTATGGGTGAAACTCTGGCATTTGCTGTACATGTAAAATGTACTGCACACTATCATCTAGTGAAGCCTTCCAACCTAGCCTCCTCCATATATGTTGGACTTGCTGGGTAGTGAGATGGAAAGTCCATCATTTCTGAAGGGAGATAGTCATCCAGCCAGTTGAAGAAGCTGCTGTAGCAAATTCCTTGTGACAAGAAAATAATGTTTCATTTTTCGTTATCCATGTTTATTCTGTACAGTGGTGTACTAACTTTGTATGCCAAAGTAGTTGTGTCTTGTCAGATGTCTTTATGTTTCAGTTGAAACAAGAATTGAACTTTGAACTATCCCCCTATCTAAACCATCTTTACCTTATTGATTTTTTATAGCACAAAATGATCTTAATATCCCTTCCCTTCCCTTTAGCCTTCCATATTTCCACCCGTCCCAGCCGTATTCATCGGCCTAATCCTGGCTTTCCTGTTTTGGTGTTACAGCCCATTGTGGTAGAGAAAGGTACTACAAGCACTATTCAGTCCGTGTATGTTCGTCCCTTGTCACCTGTTTGTGCCATTTTTGTAAAAAAAAAAAAATGCATGATGAAAAGCCAGTACTTGTTTACCTGACTCAAGTCAATTCTTCGTTTAATAAGCCATTATTTATAATATTGGCAAACCAAGCAAACTAATCATTTAACATCTGTCTGTTTTCCCTGTGCTAATGCTAACAGTAGCCTATTGTAAACATTTTTTTCTCTGTTCCTTTACCAGTACACATTTGTCTTACATAAGATGCTGTAGTTAGGGCCTGGGAGGAAACTTAACTATTTACTTCATTCTTAGCAAATCAGATGTTTGCTTGCTTCAATTTGGTTCTTAAACTCCTTTTTTACCATCAACTAATTCCAACATTTCTCTGAATTTGAATGCTTTTTTCCCCCTCACTATTTTCTCACTGTTGATCTCCATCTTTGTTACCAAAGATGTTACCAAAGATGTTACTAAAGATGGAGGGGGAAGGACAAGATGAGGGAAGTAGGCGGATGGTTTGCATTTCCAATTCTAATCTTGCAGTGTTTTCAATTACTTTCCAAAATTAATTCTGTAAGACCATAACCATTTATATAAAATAATCATAATAGTTAATGTTTTAAGGAGCGGACATGAACAATTATACATGTAATATTAACATTGCAGTATTTCTGACTCATTTTATATCTAGGCAAGAAAAGTTAAACATGCATTATTTCAAGGCATTTGAAGACATTTTTGAAGAATTCATATTTGGCATGGGGTTTGTTTGGGACAAAGCATAAATGCTGTTAATGAATTCTCAAAGAACTAATAGAAAACATTTGAAAGCAAGAAAGGGCAGTACGCATGCTTCAAATACTTTATATTAATCCTGGGCAGCATAATTTATAACAAAAGGAATTGCAGTTCACATTACATGGAAGACAGTAGGTTACCTAGCTGGTTAAATTATAAAGATCATGCACTTAAGAGAGAGCCAATTTGGTGTAGTGGTTAGGTACCAGGCTAGAAATTGTGAGTTCTATTCCTGCCATAGGCATGAAGCCAGTCAAGTGACTTTGGGCCAGTCACTCTCCTAGAAAGAAGGCAGCAGCAAACCTCTTTCTAAAAACCTTGCCAAGGAAAGTGCAGGGACTAGTCTAGGGGTCAAAATTAACTCAAAATGCACAAAAAAAGTTAAATCATGGACATTTGTGTCCACTGGAATTTCTTTTTAATGAAATTATATTTAATTAATTGAAATCAGCCAACATTTCCCCAAAAC
This sequence comes from Imantodes cenchoa, assembly GCA_027560375.1. Lineage (NCBI taxonomy): Eukaryota > Metazoa > Chordata > Lepidosauria > Squamata > Dipsadidae > Imantodes > Imantodes cenchoa. Next base: position 184,763 of record JANHGD010006258.1, read on the forward strand.
CTAAATCTGACGGAAAACATTCGAGGCTTGCCAAGAAAGTTAAAGAAGTAATATCAACTAAAACAAATGAGAGATTGATTCTTTTCTTTTTTCTTTTTCTTTTTTTCCCTACACAGAGCCAATGGCCTTGGATGCCTGTGATGGCAGCTTTGGTAGCCGTGACAGCCATGGTGCTGTACCCAGGCCTCACCAGAGCTTCTCCATGAGAACTGTTGTTGAATCCCTACCCCACCCTCCATCTAGAAGCTGGCATCATTCACACATTGAGGGAATCAGAGAATCATCCTCTTCCTAACCCTTTTTTTACCTCTTAGTCCTTCAGAGTTTGGCAGCAGCAGGGTCGTTGCTTTACACTGTACAAAATGTATCTGTTATAAAGAGGGAATAAAATAATTATTTCATTCTATGGTGAGCAATATTATTGCTTACACCTATATGTAATTCTTAAGATTATATGTTGGAGTCCTAAATACTGTTATGGCGGCCTCGGTTAGGCTTCTTGGTACCAAATTATTTATGATGGTTAGGTGTGGGGGTATTTTACATTAAAAAATTGATTGCCTAATTGAAAGCAATGCATTTTCTCTTATTTGGATACCCATGCCAAATATCCCTTGAATACTTGGCAGTCGATGCAGTGTGCTCAGTGCCTTTCAGTTTGATGTTATTTGTACATTAACATATCATTATTTTTACTTGCTGTGAGTCACTGAGCTATTGGGAACAATTTTCTTTTTTTCCATATCTTCTGATAAAAACAAATATTTTTGTTCAGTAAAAGCCCTATTTTATTGATGACTTGGAGCTTGTATAATTCATTGTCAGCCTTAAAGAGCTCTAGAAAAAAATGAGTGAAAAGCATAAGTCTAGACTGTTTTTGTGTGCATGTGTGTGCCTGAGTGAATTAAGGTTTTTCTGGGAGCAAAATCTTGATTTTCTGATGAACATAGTGCAGTAATCCAATTTTTAGTTTGAATGTAATTTATTAAATTTCATGTATATAGACACTATAAAAACCCAATGTATTTTCTCATATACCACATTAGAAAAATGATTTTTTTATCAGTCACCTATTTGCAGAACCAAACTGGGGAAAGTAGTATTTGTTCCTTTAATTGTACTTGTGTTGGCATAACTTCATGATATAATGTTTTAGTGTTAGGGAAAGGAGGAAGAAAATCAAATTGGTCCAGCTTTCAAGGAAGGGTGGAATATCTTAATTGGTCCTCTGTGCACCAATTTATGCTGAAAGAATGTGGTGTTCATGATTAGAAACGTCACATCACAATTTGTTTGACCTTAATCTGAATGTTTCTAGTTGAGTATTGGCTTATGAATAGGAACAATCATAACTTACACCTGACTCTGCTGGTTTTCAGTACATATCAGCTCAGTTTATTAAGAACTATAATAATATAAAAAGAATTGAAAGATGAAATGATTCAGCTGATAGAAAATTCATAGGAAGATTTTTCTCAACTAAAATTGAGTTGGTTTCAAGGATTTAATGGCAATCAAAATCTAGTTCAATATTTAAATAGAATTTTTAGATTATTTGCCTTTGAGAGTCATTTTCCTTTTAAAGGTTCTGTCTTAAGCTATTTGGAATTTGTTAATGGGAAGATCATTTAGATTTAAGGGAATGTTAGTTCACAAACGTAGGAAATGTCATTTTTGTTCATTTCATTATTTTCAGTTGCAGGAAATTGTAACTCACCCACAACACACACATGCCAGTGGTACACAGTACCTCTTGTATATAGGTTATTGCAAATATTATTCTGAAAATGCTTAACTTCAGAATTACATTTTTAAAAGTAAATAATTGTTTTAAATCTATTTTGTAAAGATATAAAAAACAATAGAATTTCTGGAGTACAGATTGAACTATTTGCACTAACACATGTGATGTGCATGATTTAATAAAATAACTTTACTCTCCCTATGAATCTCATTTGAATCTTCTTTAACAACCACATATTTTATTTTGTACATCAGAGAATGATAATCAAAACTTATCATGGTGTTTGTATTACATCTGCTTATAATGAAAAGGTGTATTTATCTGCCATATTGGTTTATTAGCTGATTATGAGATTTATTATAGGTGATTCATTATTAATTTCTATTATCACATTTATTTGCCTCTCATCTTGCAGTTTGAAGTGACTCTGAGTGGGGAAAGTGAAATCTGATTTCATTTTTACTAGTCTCTCAATAATTAATAATAAAATACAAGTAACATAAACAAGTGTATAAATAAAACATCCATTGAAATGAATACTTAACAAGATCCATAAAATAAAAAAGAATCATAAAAACCTCAATGATGTCATCAGAACCTCCATAGATGCTTCAAAATAATTTAGTTTCAAAAGATCAACAATCTGATTTCTAGAGGAAGGTTGTTTCTTAACATAGGTGCAATTATTCAAAAAGAAGTCTCTGTGAATTAAACAGATCAGTTAAAACAAGTATTTTGAACTGCACCTAGAAGCAACAGGTAGCCAGTACAGGATCTGATGCAACAAGTAATAGGTTTGTGGTGAGAAGCATTAACCAATACCTGAATTACTACATACTGAACCAATTGAAACTTTGACCTCTTCAAATATCAAATATGGCCATATTTAGGGCATCCTATTACTTGATCAAAGCTCGCTATGATCAAAGGCATGGTGAAGATAGTAAATCTGAGTGATTTTATCAAGTGCTGTGCAATTGTAGGAGAGACGCCTGGTTGCCCTCTAGTAAGGCAGAAATTACTCACACTAAACACAGCTTTGGGGCAATTGGACCCCTTGATCCAATTCAGGAGAAGTAATGATACTTAGCTTTCTATCAACATAATACAGGTTTTAAATTGAGCTCAACGCTATGCTCAAGCAAATCCTCTTTTTCTGCTGGCACTTCAAGGATTGTTTCCACTTCATTTCGCAAAGCTCAGTAAACTAGTTCGGCTCAATGGAAAACCCCACTCTGGAGAAATTATGTCAAGCCCCTATTATGAATGGGGCACTAAGAAATCAAAGAACTGCTTCCAAAGTTGTTGAGGATTCCCCAAGTCCCTGCTATTCAGAAAATATCAAATCCATTACCTTTGTTGGCTGGTGAATAGCGAATAGAATGGAATGTAATAAGACTTTACTCACACAAAACAAACCATTGCATTAACACAATTTTCTCTGCAATATAAGTTAAGTCCAGATGTTAAGAAAGACGCCAGATGTTTTGTTAACATCTGGCATCTTAATATCCTGATTGTTACGTTGGGTTTTTTTTTTAAAGAAAAAAAGGGTGATATATGCCACTTCACTACAAAAGAGAGCAGCCCTTCACCAAGTCTCTTGCCTTCCTGTGGTTCATTACCTAACACGAGTCACCGTGTCTTTTTATTGTGGGCTGCCATGGCCTTGCTGATAATTAAAATTTTCTTCTGCACAGCATTTTGAAGCCAGGGGATTTAATAAAGTGATTTAATTTGACAGCGTTTTCATGAAGGTGTGAGTTTGAATTAAATAGATGCGTTTCAACCACCTTCGAGAGCCATCTCTTTTGCTCACCTCCAATTCCCAATTTCATAGACACACAGAAAACTGACGGCAGAAAAAGATTGCTCTATTGAGTCTGCCCTTTGAGTTTGTTTTTCTTTTTGATTAATTTGTTTTTTAAATTATTTTAATTATTTTTAATTTTTGTTAAGAGTTTCTTTCATTCCTGTCTGAATTGCACTGGCCTTGCTTAGAAAATTCAATATTACTATATAAAGAGACTTGCCTCCCTGTGAGACAACTGCATCATGCAGAAAATCTGGCAGAGTATGTGAAAATGATATAAAAAGAGTGAGCTGTGTAAGTAGTAAATGTACTGTTCTTAGGATATTTTTTTCCTTTTTTTTTTTCTAATTTGGATTTGTATACTCTCAAAATGTTGTGAAATATCAATACAAAGTATAGAGAAGAACTTTAGATGTAGGCTTCACATTTCTCATTGCCTCAATATACACTCTATGTGAAATATTCAAATAAAATCTTTCAAATATACTTTGAAATGCTTTTTAAACTTGTACAAAGTGAAAGCGGTTCTTTAAATATTTGTATATAATAATAAAATAATTCCATTTTATAACACCTAATTTCTTAGTCATTAGTTATAATTTAGAAGTATAGTAATTTTTGTACATAACAGCAAAAGAAAGAATAGGAGAAATTTGATTCAAAACTGAATCAGGGATTATGAGTCTGAAAATATTCAGGGTCGTAGGACGAAAAGGCTACAAATTCCTATTCTATACTCAAGTTTAGAAAAATGTGAACCATATATCAATGTAAATACAGTTACTCGTATACGGCATATGCAAAGAACCTACATCTCCAGCAGTAACCAATATACACTATGGTTTGTATTACATAGAGGTTTGGAGGCATAGGAGCATGTGTACCTTTTAAAATATTCTAGAGGTTGGTAGATTTTGGCAGACCCATTATTCATGTTCCTAAGGTCTAAGCCATAGAGTTATTTACCTTAGTTGATGCTGCTATGGTAGCATCTCTGAGAATTTTTTTTCTGTCAAGATTAAATCTTTCAATTTTTTTTATTTCTTCATTTTTCAGTTGTTAGTTAATTTAAGACTTGGAAATATGTTAAATATGTGTTACATACAGCAATAAATTCTTCATTTTGGGCAAATATTCATTGTATCTTTTGGGTTAAGGAAAATAATACTTAGCGGACTTTCGTTCTCCCTGCCAACCTTTTAAAAAGAAACCTGCTGCAGCTCTTCCTTTTAGCTTCTGTCCACTTCAAGTCATTATGGTATCAGTTTTCAAGCCAGATTTAAGAAGCTCTGGCTAGATCGGGGCTGTCAAACCCGCGGGCCACGGCCTGGAAGTGTCACATGCTGGCCATGCTCACGCCCGGTTTAGCGAAGGGGGAAAAAGTCCCAATACATCCTGTGATGCTGCCGTGACAATTGGCGTTGGACACCCCTTTACATTGACCATAATGAAAAAAAGGTTGCTTATGCATAGTGTAATTAGTTCTCTGAATAGTTATCTGTGAATGTACACAAATGGCCTCTATACCCGCTCATATATTCCCAAGACATTTAATTGGTATTCAGATGTCTTCATAGAAATAAGGTATATCCCCCTTTTTACTGGTCTCTGAACAGAACTTCTGTTCAGTTATACCAAGCCTTGCCTATAATTCACTGTACAGTGAATTAAATATAAGTTATTCATCAGACAAATAACTTTGATGGATATGGAAATACCTTGTTCCTAAAATTCAGACACAAAAGAATTAAAACTAAAACCTTATCTAATATTACTTTGAATATGTCACTTTTTTATTTTATGTTATGGAAAATAGTTTGAACTATAGGGCTTGTTTATTATTTGCTCTACTTATTCTCTTCCACCACCACCCTTTTCGGGGGTGAGGAATATCTGCAGATAAGCCCTGCAGATGTCACTGTAGGTCTTCCTTTTTTTGGATTTTATCCAACCCTTGGTTCCAACAGGCAGGTAGGCAGAGAGCCAGATTTGAATTTTTATTGAATTGGGACATTCACACAAAAAGGATGTAAACTTTAATATAAACATCTACCTTGTGTGCTAAGCTACAGGAAAGGAGGAAAGCAGGGGGGAGTTTCCTCCAAGGAATTCAGCATCAGAAAAGAGACTGGCTGCATTCATAAGAGGTTTTTCTCAGATAGGATGGTGGTAGGAGGGGCTTAGGAAACCTTGCTTGAGAAAAATTAGAGGGGCTAGCCTAGGTACCCCACTCATGCCTCTGTGAACACTCCATTAAAGTGATCCAGAATTAAAAAACAATCTATTATGCCCACTGATGAAAAGTGAATTGAATCCAAAGGCACTTTACTGCTGGAATAAATCATTTTATAGTTACTGCTGTATATCATTTTCTAGTTAGGTGACTGACTGCATTGTAGAATGCAGCTAAAACCAAGCCAACTTCCTTATGGCTTAACATGAAGTGTTAACATAATCATAACTCAGATGCTCTCAGCTCTAAATATAATCTGGAAATTCCTATTTTCCTATCACTGACTCAATCTGCGATCAGCAATCCCTCCATTACATACACTCGAGGTGGACAAGGAACAAAGCCAGTAGATGTTGAGCAGAGGGGAAAAAGCAACTAAAAAAACATGAACAGAATAGTGTCTCCAAAGGCTTGAATTTCTACCCAACCTTTTTTGTTAAGTCTGAAGTCAACATCCCATTAGCTCTGTGGCAGATATAATTTGAAAGAAAATGGGATTTCCTTCTAATTTACAATCCCTTGTACTTTTAAACACCAAGGTAATCCATGTCTGTACAGAAATGACAAAGGAATAGAAAGATAAATTAAAAGCAGGATGAAAAAGCAGTTAAAATAGTTTATACTGAAATAACTGTACCCTTCCACACATTTCTATCTTAATAATAATAATGACAGAGTTGGAAGGGACCTTGGAGGTCTTCTACTGCAACTTCCTGCTTGGGCAGGAGACCCTGCACTACTTCAGACAAATGATTATCCAACATCTTAAAAACTTCCAGTGTTGGAGTATTCACAACTTCTGGAGGCAAGTTGTTCCACTGATTAATTGTTCTAACTGTCAGGAAATTTCTCCTTAGTTCTAAGTTACTTCTCTCCTTGTTTAGTTTCCACCCATTGCTTCTTGTCCTACCCTCAGGTGCTCTGGAGAACAGTTTGACTCCCAATTCTTTGTGGCAACCCCTGAGATATTGGAACACTGCTATCATGTCTCCCCAAGTCCTTCTTTTCATTAAACTAAACATACCCAATTCCTGCAACCGTTCTTCATATGTTTTAGCCTCCAGTCCCTTAATCATCTGTGTTGCTCTTCTCTTCAGTCTTTCTAGAGTCTCGACATCCTTTTTACATCGTGGTGACCAAAAGTGAATGCAGTAGAATCTTTGCTTCTAGTATGTTAACACTGCTACAAACATTTGTTCTTCACTCAGCTCACTTTCCTATTTCTGAAATTTTCATCAGCTCCATACAATTACAAGTTTCCTGATCTTCACCATTCTTTCATATATTTGTGAACCTATCCTCATTCTTTCCTTATGACCCAAATCACCTCAAGATACTTCATACTGGTCATTCATTTTTGTTTCAATCCACATTTACTCAGCACCAATTCATTTTTGACTTTATTGGCATCTGAATAAATGAGTATGCCTTTTTGTGTACGTTGAAGATAGATAAACAAAATAGATCGGAATTAAATTCTCTCCCCTCCACCACCACCCCGCTCTAAAGCAAATTTTCCCAGAGTTTATGATAGAGAAATCTTTATTTTAGTCTTTCCGGTAAATTTGTAACAACTACTTTTCACTTTCAATGCTTAAAACATTCCTGATGGCTTATTCAGGAAATTATTTTGATTAACAAGGGGGAATTCAGATTATGATGAACGAGAAGCAAAGAAAATAGAGTATGCAGTCCTAAGCCATGACTTTGGGAGATTTGTTTTGTCTTGATTTATCAGATAAATCAGTTATAGTCTTTGAAAAATAACCACAAATGAGAGCCTAATACTTCCATTAGTTTTAATCTTACCAGTGTTCATGCATCAAAAAGATATTAAGAATAATCCACAGATCTTTAGACTGTGATGGCTCCCAAACAGATGTTTAGACTTATGTACTATTATGGTTTGGCGGAAGCATGTATTTTCTATGTGCTTTCCTGAAAAATCCATTCTTAAAGCTCTTCTCTCTTGACTCAATTCTTCTTAGTTCTAGCTATGCTGAAGAACTCAGAAATCCATGAGAAAGAATACGGTCAAATATTCATACAATTAAGTTTGGTTTAAAAAAACACCTGACAGTTGCCCTTATTACAATATAAAACACCGGGGACATAAATAATTATGAAGGTTTGTTTCCTACATTCCTGTCATCATCTATCATCTTATGATGAAATGTGAGCATTGCTCAAGATTCTGAAAGCTCAATATTACTTACTTGTTTATTTCAAAACACGTTCCTAATCTCATGATCAGGAAGAAATGCATTGCTGCAATATATTTTTTTCTGCCTTACCCAACTTAGCATCTTTTTTCTCATGCAAGAGTTTACAAGGTATTACTATTTTTGCATGGAATCTCTCAGGTTTATGTGCAAAATTCAATCTTATATGATTTCAGTGCATTATAAATTTATTCATTCTAATTTTGCAGGTAGCAGTATTGCAAAGTTTACGAGAAACAATCTGTCTTTGTCTTGTTTTACAAAATACCAAATCAAAACATTCATGATGCTCTGTAGAGGAATGTTAATTCTCTCCAGATCTCGTTAATAAGGTTCATAATTGTTCATATTTTTACAGCAAAACTTACAGCTATACTTTAAGTTCACAAAACGTTTTTTTTAAGTTGAGGGAGCTTTGAGTTTCTTGCTTCCTCCTTCCCCCCTCCCCTTGTTTTCATTTTTCAATCTGTCAGATGCAGTCATGAAAATGAAGGGAAAGGCCAAAGGTTTTATTTGTTTTGAAAAACCCAAAAGGGAAAGCGAGGTTTTCCAAGAAGGCTTTTCCCCCCTCAGGGAAATAAAGAATAGGGAACACATTTTGCTAAAGCAAAATCATCCATTCAGAGTCCAAATGATTATTATTGTAAATATTCATTCCAAGGCAGAGACAGGAGTAAAGTGGTGATACATAAGCTGAGCTCACATCGCTCACGCTGTTGTAATAAATTTAATTTATTATGCTCTTTTATGCCCATCCACTGTTTTTACCTTTCCTTTTAGGTTTTTAAAGGTTTTTAAAAATATATGTTTTAGATTTTAATAGATTAATTATTAAATATTTCAAATATTTTTTAAAGGTGCTTTTCAATTTAAATTTTTTAAAGGTGCTTTTCAAAAGGCAATTGGACTGTTTTCCCCCTTGAAATGTTTTGCTTCTCATCCAAGAAGCTTCCTCAGTTCTCATCTAAGCTTCTTAGATGAGAAGCGAAATTTCCTTGAAATTTTTTCAAGGGAAAAAAAAAAGTTCAGTTGTCTTTTGAAAAGCCTCTTTGAGACAACCATGACCTGGATGATTGAGACTCTCCATAGACTTTTTATCCAGGCTGGCTTTTGATGTAATAAAGATTTGATATGGTAAGTAAAGATTTGCTACCCTTCGTCTCTCTCAGAAAGAACTGTATCAGAAAGGGGATTGAATACATTGAGTGGCCTCAGACTGTTATTTTAACAGAATAAAAAGTCCTATACAAAGGGGAAAGTAGAAGAGTGACTGTAACAATTACGGGGAGACTACTTTAAAAAGTAACAAAAATTAGCAGAGAAGCACCATTTTGAGTCAGGCAAAAGGAAGAGTAGATGAGATTTGTTTTTTCTGAAATGGAGCAAATGATTTAGCACTGAGCAGGCTACAAGGGAAGGTTGTGTATCCAATTTTGTAATGGAAAATGCATAACACACACACACGTGTGTGTGTGTGTGCACTTGCACATGTGTGCAGATGGGTGCTGTTTTGTTGGCTGTTTTGTTGGCTGAGAACCCAATTTATAGCAAATTATGGTTTAAGAAGGTAATCTATGAATCAATTTATGGATGTGGTGAAATCAAATATGGTTTACAAGGGAAAAAAGACCAACTCTGTGTACACACATATTTATGTACCTAAAATATTTCTATCATGCTCATTAAAGGAAATCTTGAAAAATGACAACACATTATGTTAGTTTACATGAGATCTCCCAGATTCCCTTTGATCTTATCTGCTACTTTCTATGGTTTCGCCAGTACAGTACTTAATCTTTTACTACATGTTGCATGAGGTTGCTAATTCTGAATAGGGTGATGACTATGTATGTAAGTATGCAATACGTACGCATGCAGTACTTCGCTCCAAGTTCCATTTGTGTGTCCAAGATATGACCCAGTTCCTCTATGTTTGATTGCTGCAAATCAGATTTGCAAAAATAAAACTGCTGAGGGATCTTTACCTTGGATTAAGGAAGAGTTGAAATCTCTAGTCACCTTCTAGTAATTTCTTCTTTTTTGTGATTTAAAAATAATAATAATAATAATAATAATAATAATAATAATAATAATAATAATAATAATAATAATAATAATAATAATAATAATAGTGTTTATAAAATTAAAGCTACAGGAGATTCCAGTCCAAAACTCAGCTGACTGAACCACTGGAAAAACTAAAGTTTTTTAAAGGGCAAAGGAATCACCATCATTATCGTCATCATCATCCCTAATACCAACAAGAAATAAAATCAGGAATTAAAAAACAATGGTGTTTGGTACGGTAGTAATCTAAGTGCCTTTTCTTTTAAAGCACATCTATTCTTCTGAAGGAATGTAGTAATAAATTCTAATACTAAATACTAATAAAGGGTTTATGCAGTAGATGACCCCAGATCCCTAAACACGTAGTTTCTTGGTTATGCGTAGGGTGTTGTGAAAATATATTTTTTAAAATGTCACAACACACTAGCATTGTGTTCAGTTTTCAAACATTCTGGGTGCCATCCCAATTTTCCACTAAGAATTGTCATCAATAGCAATAGCACTTAAGACTTATATAGCTCTCCTTAGTGCTTTACAGCAATCTCTGGGCAATTTACAGAATCAGCTTATTGCCCCCAACAATCTGAATCCTCATTTTATTAACCTCAGAAGGATGGAAGGCTGAGTCAACCTTGAGCATGTCAGGATCAAACTCCTGGCTGTGGGCAGAATTAGCCTGCAATCCTGCATCCTAACCACTACGCCACCATCGCTTACCAAACTATATCTGTTAATGTGCTTGAAAAAAATTAAAAATTAGTTAATAATTTTGATTGTATTTTGTTAATTAATACAATTTTAATTATGTTTAAACAAATTAAATTGGCTTAACCACTGGTTGAGACAGATCCTTACAGGTAGAGTAAGTTGGTTATTTTACAACACTGATAAATTTTGCATTGAACCAGTTTATTAACCACAATTATTTATAGAATGTGCTAGTCAAACCCAAACAATCTGTGTTATGATTTGGTGTGATCTATGAATGAAGACATTCTATAATATTTTATTCAGATGGTTACGGACCATTGTAGATATGACTGTATACTAATGGCAGGAAATTCACATATACATTCGCTAAGCCCAGCTCCTAATTCTTGTTTGCCTTTGCAATGAGCAGATATTCCGATGAGCTTTCTTTTTACATATTCACCAATTATTTTGTTTTTAGCAGATTCATCTTTCATAATTTAACCAAAACTCAGAGAAAAGCCAAGAGAGTCACCTGTTTAAATTCAAGCTCAACTTGTACACCGATTTTCATGTGGAAATCATAAGAATGTATTTATTTATTGAATATGAATCCTGTCTTTCCTCTGAGACTGAAGGTGGCACTCACAAGGAGCTCCCCTCATTTCATTCCTGCTATAGCCATCTGAAGAGGTAAGTTGTAACCAAAGTCATTCAGGAAGAACAAGTACAATAGTCTCTGCTTAACACTCCAATTTCTATTTTATGGCTGTACCTGGGTCATCGCGAGGAGCCATGACATGGTTTGTTGTTGCTTAGAGTGTGCATATAACTACCAGGGTGACATTCTGCATTTCATGCTGCAAACCACATCCCTGCCTTGCAATTATAGTCAAGAGGACCAATCTATAGTGCTGTTTGTTTTAAGACTTTTGAGACAGCATTCTAGAGCTATACAATGAATTATTATTATTATTATTTATTATGTATTAAACTTGTATGCCGCCCAACTCCCGAAGGACACTGGGCGGCTCACAACAAAGATAAAAACATTATAAGTATCAGCCATCAAAACATCTATTAAAAACAATTAAGAAGCATACATCATTCACTTCTGGTCAGATCTTATAGAGATATATTAGTGAGATCAAAGGTCCCAGGCCTGCCAGAAGAACCAGGTCTTCACTGCTTTACAGAAGGCCAATAGGGTAGGGGTAATCCGGATCTCGGGGGGCAACGAATTCCAGAGGGTCGGAGCAGCCACAGAAAAGGCTCTCCCCCATGGGCCCACCAGTCCCAAATGATGTAGAGTTGTGGTTCAAGAACTTAAAATATAAATTTTAAAATTCTCTGGTTCAAATTTTAATTCTGTTTTGATGAGCCAACCTCTCTCCACTTAAGCCTCTTCATTAGTAATATTAACTTTATAGGATTATTTTATGAAACAAAATGCTGTGCATGAGGTGTGGTTGTTACTAATGATTTTGGTTTAAGTTCCCTTCAGCCATGGAAGCTTAAGGAGTGATTTCAAGTTAGCATTATCCCCTCAGTCCAACCCTTCTCACTGGTTTCTTGTGGGCAAAAAAAAATGAAGGATGAAGTGCCATGTTTACCACCCTAGATGCCTGAAAAAGAAGTGGGAGATACGTCTAAGAAATAAAACAAATAAGCCCTAAGGTTTTCCTAAGAGCAATTAGTTATGTATTCATGAACATAGGAAGGAATTAAGATCACATCATTTTTGATACAGTTCATTGTAATCTCTCTAGTTAAAGTAGATAACAAACTAGACCTTTTCACAGTCTACTTAATCACTTCTTAAATCATTGGGAAACCTCAGGTGATACAGGAGCACACTTGAATTTCAAGATTCGGGGCACACAAGAGCTCATTCTCTAGTTAAAATCTCTTGTCTAGCATTCAGGTAAAACAGGATGGTAGAGAACACCGGATCTATTCTGCAGATTGAGGACAGGACATAGGTTTAGAATGACATATTTTTTTCATCTAGTCAACAAAGTTGATTAAGTTTAATAACATTACCTCTAATATTTCATTATAATCTTATTTTAAGGAAATGTTTGCACATTAAGCATTTTTTCCCACAGCGCTGAAACAATGTCCCTTTCCTTGCCAAATATCACATTCACACATACTCTCTTTATTTCTGCAGCTTGAAGGTAATGTTTGGAAGTTTTCCATTACCCAGCTGCCAACTTACCATCATAGATTATAATCAGGATTGATTTGATTGAAGCATCCGAGGCACTGGAAGGCATGTTCCTGGCTCTCTCTCTAATTTTACTTGTTGCCCAGATCTTAGTGCCAAAGTAGTCCTTGCCCAACACATTTTGAGAGAGCACATGCTATCTTTTTAAAGAGAAAAAACACAAACACTTTCTTAAAATGGGATATATATCAACAAGCATATAAGTACATATAGAAAAACGTGTAGCATGGACCTCCAATTAATTGGAAATCTTCCACTTTCCATAAAGCATTCTCCACAGGAAACACACATGTAAATAAGAACAATGTGCTTATGGAGAAAAGAACTCCAAGTATTGTTTAAGCCTGGATTGGAGCTGTCAAGATTTTGATACAACCATTTTTTCTGCACTTGTCAAGGCAGGTGGTAAGGACATGGCCAAGGGATGTAAGCCATGTTTGTCACTAGGCCAACATCAACTTCAAATGGAACCTCAATATCCAATAGATAAAGTCAGCTTTCTGGCTGAGTTCCCATTCTGTGAATGCAATCACCAAGGGTTTCAGCTAGAATTCAACTAGAATTAACATGCTTTTTCATTCAACTCTATTTATGTTGTGCATGTCCATATTGTTGTGCATGTGTGTGAAAGCATTATAAGCCCATGTAATCCTCCCATATTTTCCCACTGCCTCTTCCATATTTTTCCCTTAGGGTATTAAGAAAAGAAAGAGCTGAAATTTGCTCATGGACAGAATGTCTAGGAAAATGTGCTTCCCCCCACCCCCACCCCCAGGTACATGCATTGTTTAGAATGTGCTTAGAAGTACAGATAGTCCTCAACTTACAACCACAATTGAGCCCAAAATTTATGTTGATAAATGAGAAATTTGTTAAGTGAGTTTTGTTCCATTTTATGATTTTTCTTGCCGCATTTGTTAAGTGAATCACTAAAGTTGTTAAATTAGGAATATGATTGTTAAGTAAATCAGGCTTCCCCATTGACTTTACTTGTCAGAAGGCCGTCATATGACCATGGAGATGCTGCAAGTTGAGGTCTACCTTTATAGAATGGGAGAAGTTTCCCTTGGGAAAAGTAGATCACAGATCATCATGGAGAAAATCTGCACATAATCAATCAATCAATCAATCAATCAACCAATCAATCAATCAATCTAAATTTTGGAAGAATTGTCATAAAATCCAACCCCCAAATCCATGTGCCAGAACCTACTACCAGATGGTTATTCAGCCTCTAAAGAATTTAATAAAAGGGAACTTGTCATTTCATGAAACAGCTTATTCTACTGAGTGACAACTACCGGGAAATCATTTCAATTTATCAAGGTTCTTTAATAATGAATTCTCCTATTCAACTGTGAGTAATTTGAAAATCTGATAAACATTCTCTCTCTACCTCCTCGTCCATACTGAATACTAAAGCTTGTCTTGTGTAGAAGCACTGAGGGTACATTTAATAAGAGCTGTGGTGGTGCAGTGGTTAGAGTGTAGTACTGCAGAGTACTTTTAGCAATAGCACTAGCACTTAGACTTATATACCACTTCATAGTGCTTTACAGCCCTCTCTAAGCGGCTTACAGAATCAGCATATTGCCC
>JANHGD010006258.1:222814-235132 GCA_027560375.1 Imantodes cenchoa
GACGACCCCCAACTTTTGAGGAGATTTTCTGGGGTTAAAAAGTCATCTTATATGCCTGAAAATACGGTATTTAATCCAAGATCATAATATAAAATACTACAACTTGTCCCTTCCATGAATAGCACAGTTACAAAACTCTAGGCATTCACCAGATAATGAATAAAAGGTTTTCTGTATTTGTTAATTGTATTTTAATAAAAGAAATGCAGAGAAAATATATAAAATAATTATGCAATTGTTGTACCAAAAGAAATAAAAATGAAATATAATAGACTAACAAATCAACAGAAAAACAGATAAATAAATGGATTATTTTTTAAACAAATCTTAGCACTTTTCCATCTCTACTTTCAAAGAATACACATACACAACATTAAATCATGGAGACAATTCTTATTTCCAGAGTTCCATACCAGAGGTGGGTTCCTCCTGGTTTGGACCGGTTCTTTAGAACTGGTAGCAGGAATTCCCCCCCCCCTCGCCAAACCAGGAGCGATCACCGATTGGCCAGGCCCCTGAATCGGCTCTCTCGGTGACAGCATAGGTGCCACCATCTTGTTTTTGGCTTCTGCACATGCACAGAAGCTGTTTTTTGCTTCTGAGCATGCGCAGAAGCTTGGTTTTTGGCACTGTGCATGTGTGCATGATGGTTGCATGGCACGCAATGCACACACGACCACACGCAGGAGGAAGTGAACCAGCGGCAAGTTAGAATCCACCTCTTTTTCATACATTACTACATATTTTATTCCAGAAAATGCAAGTAATATGACTGGGTGAAGTTTTAGCATATAAATACGATTAAGCGTTTTATTTCCACAGGCAAAAAGCTATTTAGCCTACAAATTTTTGTAAGGAAAAAAAAATTGAACAATGCAAACTACAATGTAATTTGAACATAAAAATTCATCAGTGTTATATTTTTTTCACAGTTTTATTAGTACAAATGGAACAGAAGGAAGAGTGTGTAATTCAACAAAGCCAGAATTAGACATAAGCTAAACAAGTTACAGTTTATAGCCTACAAAGAATTCTTCTCCTTTGTTATGTTTGCAAACATGAAAGTACCACTGATATGATCTCCATTGATTAAGATATGCTTTGCTTCTGCAATCATTCACACTTCTATGTTCAAAGACAATTTTTCCATACCACATCACGGAGTATGCTTTTTTGTGGCATTCCTGCCAAGTTTAGCTGTTAGAAAGCCTTATGCTCCATTAGCACTAGCCAAGGACAGCTTCTGTAGCTTCCCATAGCTTAGGGCCTCACAATGTCTAAAGCTTACAATTCAGATTATCCTCACCTATTAAATATTAATAACTACATACAATTCATATTATCTTCATCTATTAAATATTAAATAACTACTGTTGTTATTATATAACTATTACTACTATTTTTATTATTATTACTTGGATGCTATTTGGGGGTTGCTATGAAGCCACCATTCTTTAAGGATATAGTAACTTAAGAAAGCTTAACTATGAGATAGCAACAATGAAATTCAAACCATATTAACCAAATTAGGGGGAAAATTAAATTAATTGAGACCTTAAGTCACTTAAAATATAACATGTCCTCTTCATTCATGAATCAATTTGCCAAGGGTTTACAATCATTATGGTTTACAGGTTTACAATCCTAATGGTAAATTGAGCTAGTCATTTAGAATCTCCCACATAAGAAAGCAGTAAGTACAAAGTACACCCTCAGCCATCAGTCAGGCCTATCACTATGTCAGTTCTCTATGTCAGTTCTCTATATGGCCAGTACCTTTAGATGTAACTCAATAAGTAGTAAACAGAATAACAGAGTTAGAAGGGAACTTGGAGATCTCCTAGTCCAACCGCCTTCTCAGGCAGAAAACCCTATACTGTGTCAGACAAATGAATGTCCAATCTCAAAAAATTCCAGTGTTGAAGCATCCACAACTTCTTGAGGCAAGTTGTTGCTGTTACATTCTCAGACTGAAGCACATAGGCTTCAGTCAGGCCCTCCATTTTGGAGGGAAAATACTGACTGCTGATTGGCTAGATTGTCTGGCAGCTCCCTATAAAAGGGCTGGCTGTCAGACAGAACCTTTGCTGGTTTGTAAATAGTTGCCAAATAAAGAGCTATTGTTTTGAAGCCACTTCTGTCTGCCTCATCCGTTCACTCTATTCAACAGTTGCACCGATTAATTGTTCTGTCAGGAAATGTTCCTATAATTCTAGGTTGCTTCTCTCCTTGATTAGTTATTTTGTCAATTGTCAACTCCTTGATAAGTTGTATTTTGTCAATAAAAAGAGTATCTACGAAATTTCCAAGCAATAGATAAAATTACATTAATTCCAAGCTATGATTTATGGCTTTTTGATGACATCAAGCACAATGCAATTATGGCTGCGCATGGGCTACATTTTAAACCTTTCAATGGACTGATTCCCTGTATCAAATGTTCCTTTGCATGGCTAAGAACAGCTGTGGCTGCAAAGATGAGTGAGGGTTCATAACAGAAAACAAGTATACAAATGGAGCTGACCAAGTGATTGGTCTGATTTTATTGTTGCTATAGATGAGGTTTATGTTTTTCCCAAAAGTTAGAGGCCCAGTGATGAATTTTTCAGCTTGGTTTAGCTTAACAAGCTGCATCATGATGATAATTAACTGATTTTTCTCCACAAATCCTATTCAAGGGAAAAATATACATATACATGCATAATGTGAAAAATGTGAAACATTAAATGATGATACAAAGCAGCTATAAATCCAAATTGATTTTGAATTTAATGATAGTGTTTACAAATCACACAAAGGCAAATAATAATTTGTTTGCTTTTAATTAAACATCTCGTGGGGTGATTTCAGTCATTATAGTTCATAAACCATGGTTTATAACTATGTTGGTTATAGGCTACTACCTAACAATTTTGGATTATTATTTTTCTGCCTTCTAGTCATAGTTGATTCCTCGCAATTGCCAGGACTAGTCCCTGCAGTGTTTTGGCAAAATTTTCAGAAGTGGTTTGCCCTTGCCTCCTTGTTAGGGCTGAGAGAGTGGGACTGGCCAAGGGCACACAGCTGGCTTTATGCCAAGGCAGGGCTAGGATTCAGGGTCTCTAACTGGGTGCCTTAATCATGGTTTGATTTGATTTGATTTGATTTATTAGATTTATATACCGCCCCACTCCCGAGGGACTCGGGGCGGTTTACAGCCAATACATATAAAATACAATGAAACAGTAATAATAAATATAAACAATTTAAAATAAATTAAATATAAATTTGGCCGCTAAAATTCCCATACAAAACCCAATTCCCCATTAAAATTTAAAATCCTTCCCCTGCCATGCCCACCAAGCCACACTCACAGAACCGGTAGCAAAAAAAAATTGGATTTCACCACTGCAGTGGATACTGACACCAATTCCAACTAATCTTACCGAAGTACTATATAAATAACTTAGGAAAGACTGTCCATGACCTACTGTAAATCTATTCCTTCTTTCCCAAGAATAGTTTCTGTTGACCTTGTGAGTAATCATATGAAAGTTTGGCTTACTGCTGAATGGATAATAATAATACTAGAAGGCCTCTTTTGCAAACCTAGTGTTTTCTCTGTTTCATTTCTTTTCTTTTTAAAATCACATTTTGCTATTTTGATGCTATGTCCCAGGATGTTTGTAGATGTTTATTTGGAATAACACAGAAGCACAGAAACCCAAAACTGTACTGGCAATAGCCAATCCTCATTTCTTTAGCTACAAAGATGCCTTCTGAAAATAATAGCCATGGCTTCAAATCCAATCTTTAAAAGGCAGCGGCTCTCCTTGCAACCTGAAACACAATGTAGCTCCTGTTGCTTAACCCCACAACTCTTCATCTCCAAAACATCTTAGATTTAGCATCAACTCAAAGGGCACCTCACAGACTTTGCTCTTTCCACATTTTATGGATTGGCTAGGAAATGCAATATCCTTTTCTAACCAGCCTGTTGACAGGAAAAGGAATAATCCAAGTATGACATAGTCCCTTAAATCTCAAGGCCAGGCTACCAGAGTCATACAGGAAAAACACCTCAGACAGTGGCTTCTGGAATCTATTTCCCCTTGCCTCATTTTAATTCAAGGGACTCAAAGATTACATTGCAGTGGAAAGAGAGTAGTCTGTCGGTTGCATAGGGCACTTGATCACACAATCTGTTGTGTACATCTGGCTTGGGCAAAGGCCTGCAAACAATTCTTAAGGAAACTGCCTTGGGAAAAATAGAGCAAGTGACTAACTCAGCATCATAAAGGAAAGTCAGAAAGAATGAGAATTTGAGTGCAAGTTTTAGTAGACTCCAGTCATTCTCATCCAGTGTCTCAAATAGAAAGCAATCTCACTCAAAAACAAGTCTAAGGAGTAGAATCAAGTAGCTTAACAGGCCTGAATATCTTACTAGCCAATTCAGCAGAAAAAATATCTACCTATTTAATACCAAAAAAGGGAGCCCAGGCTGGCTGTGTCATGGAAAGTTAAATTTAAGAGGAACCAGAGTCTACCAATTAGATGAAACCAGCACATTTTGGGTCTTTCCCATGGATGATTATTAGGCTCACTTTAAAAACTGGTAGGATTCATGAATATACAGGTCCCATTTTGAAAAAAAAATCAATTTAGCATCATTTATATAGGCTTCTACAGTACATTGGTCAGAGTGACTATAGTAATCATTAAAATCAAGATTAGACAATCATCATGCAAAACAAATTATGTAATAAAAGGAACTACGGTAGGTACAATATACAAGTTCAGGAAAGTATTTTCCTACCAGACATGTCAACTTTGGAAAAGCTTCCAGACAGAAATACGCCCAACACCAAAACAGTATTTTCTTTTTGATGATACATTAAAACATTTTCAACTGTTCAGTAATTTAACATTTCGTATTTTCAGCAAGATGATTAGTTTTTGCTCTATATTTTCTTTCACCAATAGATAGGTTGTGTTAACCCAATGGATTTGCTTTTTAAAAGCAGGAATGCAGTTTAAAATGTACAGAATATATACTGTTATTGTTGTGACAACTTTCAAGAATGGAAAAAATGTTTAATTATTCCTCACATGCCTGTCTTATTGTCTAGTATACTATGTATTTTCAAACTCTAGAAGATGATAGATACCTCAATCTGCTGAAAATATGTCACATCTTCCTTATGGTATGCTGGTGTTGTACCGGGAATTTTGTCCATCTACAATTTTGACCTGCTGCCATGTGAATATTTTTGATCATCCTGTGAATTTTCTCACCAGCATTACAAAAAGCAAAGAATCTGCAACTGGTCATAGGGGGGAAAATCCATATCAAGATAAGAATTTTGAAACACATTTTTTTTAGAAAGGTAAATAAAATAGCAAGCTTTCAAGAATCCCAGCTCTTACAAGGTAAGATTGTATTAAATAAATGCGTTTTTCCTCATGAAGAGAAGCATGTTGAAAGCTTGCAGATTTTGGTGACTTCTGAGTTAGAATATCGTTTCTATACCAGAACCAAACAGGATTTATGCTTGAGTGATGTATTTTGCTTTTTATTAGAAACAAAAGCATCATCCAACAGAATCTGGCATGCAACTACTGTATTTTCTTTCTGTTGTTTAGCTTGGAGAAACAATAGAGAAAGAAAACCTCAAGCACCAAATCAGAGGCAGCATTTCTGGCCTGCAGATTTAATAACTGGTACAGGATGGGAGACCTCAGCAAATGACACTCCCCTCCCCCCATTACGCCTAGAATAAACTGCCTCTGCTAAAAGCTGTTTCTACTGTATTCTGAGAACTTGCTATCTTTACTTTGACACACAAATCAATACACTTTTATGACACTTGTAAAAATCAAAATATATTTCATGAAATAAAGATATGTATTATGTAACCACTAGTCCGGTGGTGAAATCCAAATTTTTCTACTACTGGTTCTGTGGGTGTGGCTTGGTGGGTGTGGCAGGGGAAGGATACTGCAAAATCTCTATTTCCACCCCACTCTGGGGCCAGTCAGAGGTGGTATTTGCCAGTTCTCCGAACTACTCAAAATTTTCACTACCGGTTCTCCAGAACCTGTTAGAACCTGCTGGATTTCACCCCTGCACTAGTTATATATCCCATAATTCCTCCAGGGAAAAACATACCTGGGTTTTTTCTCCAAGCTAAACAATCAGATGTTCTTTACGAATATTCTGAATTTCTTTGGAATCTAACAGTTGTGGAGGGTTTTGGCTCCCAAATATGGGAGCTCTATAGGAGTTTATTCAGGCCACCCACCATCCGTTCATCAATAATTGGGTCGCAGAGGGTTATAAATACCAATGTCTTTCTTTGTATTTAATCTCCCCAAAGGCGAAGAGTGGTATTTCCCGCAGGACTATTATTTATTTATTTATTTTTATTTATTTATTTATTTTGTCAAAACATGTACACGATAGCAGGTATTGGTATGAACATAAACAAAAGCAAAGTAGGTACAGGTAAATTTGGACAATAGGACAGTAAGACAGGGACAGTAGGCGCTTATGCAAGCACGCCCCTTAATGGGAGACTACAACACCCCTTATTCCTAACCTCTTTCCACGCTGGCCTGGCTAATTTGCAGTCCCACAGCCGGCGGGGGTGGTGGTGGTGGTGGTGTCACAAAAATTTGTTTGCCTCTGGAGTAAACAACGCAGGCATTGCAGCGCGTCGCCCCACGCTTAGCGCGGCGGCGCCTCTGAAGGGAGGGGAGGGCAAGGTTTTCTTCCACCTCCCCTCCCGCCGCGATTGTCCTCTTCGCAGGCTCCGCCCCTTTCCTTGGCCGGGATCCAATCCGTTAATCGGAGAGGGGTATTTAAGGTCTCGCCAAAAGCAGACGCCCTCGTTACTCCTTTTGTAACGCCGGCACGTGGGTCCGGAGCGCCAGAGAGCGGCTCTCAAGAGCTCGGCTGGCGGGGTTCTCTCGCCCTGCAGCTTCACCGCCTGCGCTTGGCAAGGGAGGGAGCGAGCGAGGGAGACACCGGCCTGGACTGGCGGGGTTGGTTGGTCGGTCTGCCCGCTCGTTCCAGCCCAGACAAGAGAAGGCGGGGCGGCCCCGGCATGAGCACGCAGGCGCGGGGCCAGGCGGCTCGCAGTGACTCCAGCGGCGTAGGTGGGAGCGGTAGCGGTAGCGGTAGCGGCGAGCTCAGTCAGGGCTCGCACCCTCGGCGGCAGGAGCACCCGTATCCTAAGAGCCGGAGCGACCTCGAGGCGGACTCCGCGGCCATGCCCGTGACGGAGAAAGACTTGGCGGACGACGCGCCCTGGAAGCGGATTCAGCAAAACACCTTCACCCGCTGGTGCAACGAGCACCTCCGCTGCGTGAACAAGCGCATCGGCAACCTGCAGTTCGACCTGAGCGATGGGCTGCGCCTCATCGCCCTGCTGGAGGTGCTGAGCCAGAAGCGCATGTACCGCAAGTACCACCAGAGACCCACTTTCCGACAGATGCAGCTGGAGAACGTCTCGGTGGCGCTCGAGTTCCTGGAGAAGGAGAATATCAAGCTGGTCTCCATCGGTGAGCATGGCGCGCTCGGCGCGCTCTTCAGGGCTGGGCGAAGGCCAGCTGGAGCCGGGACGGGGCGGGCGGGGATATGAAGCCTTGCCTCCCAGGCGTGTGTGGCCCAAGCCTCTCCCTTCCCCGCTTTAAGGTGTTTTACATCCCGGTAGACCTTCCAGAAAGCCTAATTTCCCGCTTCCTAGCTTGGCGTTGCCCGCCCGGGACGGACCCCCCCCCCACCTTAATATTTGCAGCCTCTGGGACCCTTTCAGAGCTTGAGGGGTTGGTGGTGGGGATGAGGCGGTGTGGGTTGACTTTGGTCCCGCCAGCTGCCAAGCCTCTTCCTGGAGGTGTCGGAGCGCCTGCGGGAACAGGAGGAACCTGGGTGGGGCTGGAGGTTTGGGAAGCCAAACCCGCCACTCGCGGGCGGATACCTGCCGGGTGCTTGTTCTACCCGCCAGCCTGGCTTTGAAGCAGCTCAGTAAGGCGCCGCTGTGGGCGATAAGATATCCAGGATACCGTTGTTGTTTTTTCTCTTAACAGTAACAAACCCGCTCAAGTAAGAGTATAGGAGGAGTTTCTTAGTCGAGAAGAAAAGAGGCTTTAAGTTTGGGATATCCGCCTCTTTCTCTCCCCCCCCCCCCCCACATCCTTTCACCAAATCCGGCTTTGGCATTGCAGGGACTATTTCTGGCTAGTTCTCAGAGGGGTCAGAGCAAATCCTGAGGAAGGGCAGACGTGGCTGTAGCTTGGCAGACAGGATTTCCTGAGGTGCCTCCCTCCCAGCAGGTAGAGCCCTTTCCCTTTGGCCTGCAGGATTTGGGACTTCTGGTTTGAAAATGGTAAGGGAGTTTGCGCTGTAAAAAGGCCAGCCTCTCAGAACTTCAGGGGGAGAAGCATGCATCAAATCCTCTTTGTCACCATTCAAAAACCAAAAAACCAAAAGTGGTGTAATGGAGTTTACAACCATTTATGATGTTTGCATTTCTCTGAAAAATGTTGGAAATGGTTTTTTTCCCCTATCAACAGCACCCTAATGAGGCAGCTTGGTTAAAAATGAATTGTCGAAAATAAGTAGATTCTACAATCGGACAGCGATGAATATGGATGTAATGCAGTGAGGGTGAACCTTTTTTTGCTTGGGTGCCAAAAGGGTGCGCATGTGTGCAATAGCGCACACGCATGTGCCCACACCCATAATGCAATGCCCTCCGCTGTGCATGCGCATACAACCCCTCTGCGCTCCCCCCCCTCCGTGCATGCATGCAGGTCTCACTGAAGCATCCGGATTCTGTGGATGGCAAAAAACGAGCCCAACGGGCCTACCGGAAGTTTGGAAACGAACTGCCAGTAGGCCCGTTAGGCTTGTTTTTCGCCATCAACAGGCTCCAGAGGCTTTCCTGAAGCCTGGGGAGGATGAAAAAGGCCTTTCCCTGCCCTCCGGAAGGCTGAAAATCACCTGGCCAGCGTGCATATGTGTGCTGGAGCTGACACAAGGCAATGCTTTGCATGCCCTCAGATATGGCTCCGCGTGCCACCGGCTCCGCGTGCCACCGGCTCCGTTCGCCATCACTGATGTAATGGGTCAAAACACCCCAAAATGCTTTTTTTTTTAAAATTCTGAAAAATATACCTTAAAATCATGGTGTACTACACTTTATATTTGCAATATGGTGCAATGTTATTTTTTTAGCAAGGGTTCTAAAGTGCCTGTACCTGTAATTCTTTTAACTGAAAGCAAATGGATCCTGCAGTATGCCAAACCCAAAAGTGGCTTGATTGGTTTTGGCTTTGTGTGATGTGAGGAGTTGGCCATTGGAGTTGATAAACTAAGAATAAGGGCTTTGTGTACCAGGACATGCCTAACTTAAGAAAGGGTGGTTAAATCAGACTGTGGGTTATTAATGTATGTGACTTCAGATTTAATGTTAATTTTCTAAATAAGTAGAGCAGAAACCATTTATAATTGGCTTTTCAGTATTTTTGAGTCAGTTTTCAGCTCCTGGCAACTGTTTAAAAAAGTCCAGGAAGATTTATTGGCAAGAGTTTTGAAAGTGGTTTGCTATTGCTGCCTTCCTAGGGTTAAAAGAAAATGGCTGGCCCAAAGTTACCCAACATACTTTGTCCCTAAGGCAGCATTTATGATCTCCAGGTGTTTAGCCTCACCTTTAAACACTGCACCAGTTCATGCTCTTTAACATTAATTTAAATTATCCTGTTGGTTACCAAGATCTCCTGGTAGTTTATAATAAGATCTATTTTTACATTTTCAATTTCAAAATATGCTATTTATTTAGGTGAACTTTGTCCCATTATATCAGAGAGCTAGGCAGTTAATTCAATATGAAACTTCAAATATTAGGCCAAAGGTGAACAGACTTCAATCTTATGGGACTGATTTAGTTTCTTTTCTAAATCTCTAAACTCCGCCAATTGGAGCCAGATGGAAAATAAAGGTGCACGAGACACATGTAAAGAATTAAGGAACAAGTTGCCTCTGAGCAGATGTTTATCTCAGGAATTTATGATGAGTACTGATATGCAGCTAGCAAATCTTTTCACCACACCAGTTTCTCTTGTATAACATCCTAAAGGGAATATGGAGATTTTAAACATTTCTGTTAGACAACTGAGAACTGGAAACTTATCTGTTCCAGTTCATTGAGAAGGGGTACGAAATCTGTGAGCCTAGAGATAATGGAGTCCCACTGAGGATATTGACCATGGTAGCAAAGGCTGTGTTGTAATCAAGCAATGTTTGGAGGACATGTGTACTCCATTCCTTGCTTTAAAATGTACCACCAAAATTCATAATTGTCATTTTTGTTCCCCCCTGGGACTGTGAGGAATTGCCTAGTATAAGCATGTGACCCTCGTAGATCTATATAAGGAATAACTAGTCTTACAGTAACCCTGAATTTTCAAGGTTAGAAGAATTAGACTGCAGGCTTAATAATTCTTACGACATAAATGAAGATGTGTATTTGGATTTCCTGTTCATCATAGCTATGTCTTTAATGTTCTGGGCTCAGCCTAAAGCAAAAGTAAAATCCTTCCAGACCCAACAAATCTATAGCCTGTTATCTTTCCCACATGGCAACGCTAAAGTGCTGTTATCCTATGCAGGAATTGGCAAAAAAACACTGCTTTAAAAAAAGAACTAAGATCCCTGGCAACCTCTACTCCGCCTCTACAATGAAGCTGAGTAGGGTTTCTGCCAGCACCAGAAGCAGAGGGAGGAGCAAGCCAGGGTAGGAGGAATGTCTCCTTTGGTGCCAGTAGCTGGTAGCAGAATATCTAAATGTTCTTCTCTCGATTCTGATTCCAGGGAGAGCTCATTCTTTTTAAGATTGGAAAAATAATAGCAAAGAACCATTCTTTCCTACTTCTGTCTCCCTTTCCTGCTGCTCATGGGTTCTTGACAAACCAGAGTGAGAGTAAAAGGGGAATAGAGGTCTTTTTTTAGTGCTTGAGGGACATTTTATATATATAAGCCTAGGTGTGCTACAGTAGGCGCATGTCATGAAATGCCCTCTGTAGCTTTGACACCACTGCACCGAAAGGAGCCATGGCAACTATACCAAGAAGGTGCATCTGGGGTACAGCTGTCTGCTTACTTGCAGCTTAGGTGCTGCACGGCTGGAACACCTGGGAGGCATCCTTGATAAATGCAGTGATCTTTTGGAAGACTAGCAGACAACTTTCGGATATTCTTCCTGCAATTGCAGTGCTTAAGGTGGTGTGCGGATGCCTGAGCCATAGGAGTCTGCTGCTGGTGTACCTGTAGTAAAGCTACCATGGGGTTATTGTGTGGTACAGGCTGACTGATATCCAAAGAACCTATTTCCTCTTCTCTCCCTGTTTCTGCCTCCACCCCATGTTGGAAAGAAGAGTAGGGAAAATGGCTTTTTGACGAAGTGGCAGAGGCCTGACTCTACCGAAAAGCTGAGTAGTAGCATAGAAGTGATGATTTTACAAGGGAAAAAAGGACTTGTCTGAGGGGAGCTCAGACATACCTCTATAACAATTGTTACCCTGTTTGATGAATTGAAGTTCTGTCTGAATTCTAGCTAAGGATATTAGTTGGTTCTCTTTTCAGTTGTGTCTCCAGGGTATAAAACTATGTTGTTTTGAGCAAAACGTGACCTTGAATTAGAGACCTGAAGCAGAACCTTTAGAGACTTTGTGTCTGTATAAATAGACTCGAGGCTTCAAGGAGAAGTATAGAAGAAGGAATGCTGGCTCTCTATATGTAACCCATATGTTTTGAAGCAGGGAAACTCTGCTGAGCTCAGATGGAGTCTCCTTGTAGAAACATATCTCTGACAGCTACTATAAACTTGCTTTTCCAGAAATTACTTCACTCTCCTTTTTCAGTTTAAATATTAACAGTAGAATAACTTGTTACCTCAGTTGGCACTTTGCACAATAGGAGTCATGTGTACTCTTGCACTACTTATGCTGCTATAACTAGCAGAAACTTGACACAACTATTAAGGTGGGGGAGTGTCTTTCACTAGGTATTCAGCATTTGCTACCTTATACTGGGAGTGGCTGATTAAGCCCTCATTAAAATTGGGATTATGATTACTGTAAAACTCGGTATGTGCATGTATATCATATCTTGAATAGTTAGAACTGAAGCTATAGAATACCAATGTATTGGATTTTAAAACCTGTGAAAATTAGGTAATCCTCAATTTAGGACTACAATTGAGCCCAAAATTTATGTTGCTAAGCAAGATCATTGTTACCGTATATTCCGGCGTATAAGACGACTGGGCGTATTAGACG
>JANHGD010006258.1:235232-250754 GCA_027560375.1 Imantodes cenchoa
ATTATTACTAGGTAATCCTCAATTTAGGACTACAGTTGAGCCCAAAATTTATGTTGCTAAGCAAGATCATTGTTAAGTGAATTTTTTTGCCATGTTAAGTGAATCACTGCAGTTGTTAAGTTAGAATAGAATAGAATAGAATTCTTTATTGCGGTTGGACACACAAGGAATTTGTCTTGGTGCATATGCTCTCAGTGTACATAAAAGAAAAGATACATACGTCAAGGATCATCACAATTTATCCTTGTACGCCACCCTGAGTCCCTCGGGATAGGGCGGCATATAAATTATACAAATAAATTATACAAATAAATAAGGTACAACACTTAATGATAGTCATAGGGTACAAATAAGCAATCAAATCATATTGGGAAACAATATGAATTGTGAGGTTACAAGTTACAGTCATACAGTCATAAGGGGAGGAGTAACATGGTTGTTAAGTGAATCTGGCTTCCCCATTGACTTTGCTTGTCAGAAGGTTGCAAAAGGTGATCATGTGACCCAAAGGTACTTAAATACATGCCAGTTGCCAAGCATCTGAATTTTGTTCACATGACCATGGGGATGCTACAACAATCCTAAGTGTGAAAAATGGTCATGTCACTTTTTTCAGTGCCATTGTAACTTTGAACAGTCACTAAATGGACTGTTGTAACTTGAGGACTTACCTGTATTGTGAATTGTTTAAAGCACACTTACCTTAGGCCGTAAAATAAAAAAATACGTACTTTATTCTTTCAGTGCCATTTACTGGTGTCTTGTAGCATGAGGTTAAGGGAAATGATATCAGGGTAGTCCCTTATCCACTTTATTACAATCTCAGGTCTCAGGTGGGAAGTGGTCATTTGAAGATTTCTTTTTAAAAATCTGATGGCACTAGCTGTATGGTTCCTTGTCATTTGTCTCTCAGGAGGCAGCCTTGAATATTTTTTTCTCTGTTCAATAATTGACTCCATGTGGGAGAACAAGGGGGAAATTAGATTCAGACAAGAGACAGTGAGAGCCTGTTGATCAATAAGCAACTGAATTAGGGGACTGGATGGAAGTTTACTAACCTTGAAAAAGCAAGTTCCTGAATTCTCAACTGTCAGTAGGTTCACAGATAGCCGCTGTGGTTAGGAGTGCATTTGCACAGATACATCTAGTGAGTCAATTGTGGCCATTTCCAAACTGATCAGACTTGGCAACTGTTGTCCATTCCTTGGCTATATCCTGTTGCCAGTTGCAACTTGCCACATTTAGGAAAAGTCCTTAAGTTGCAATTAGTATGAAATGTGTAATGTAACTGATGCAAAGTATAAGGAACATATGTGGTGGCATTCATGACAAGTTGCAGTGTCATCGAAATGATGGTATTTGTGCAGTGAGGTCATCACACAAATGCTACAAATACCTGCTTATGTCAGAATGTTTGATTCAAATGTGTAAGTTGTGGAAAGTGGGTGATGATGACAGGTGTCATAATTTTCTCCCTACAGATCCCCCATGTCTCTGGGGTGCCTGGTCTTTCTGGCACAATATAACATGTTAATGTTATCCTTCAAAGCCCTAAAGTGGCTTGGATCCTGGCTATTTCAATTGCATCACTTCCATTAGATTTTAATGCCGATTACTAGCTTTAGTTTGTACTGAAATTTAAAATAACCATTTTGTTAGCTTCCTTTCATACGTGCAACGTAGAAAAGTGGGGTACACAAGTCACACAAATGCTTCCCATGGATCTGTCCTTCATGACTATCTCTTCCTTCTCAAGTTCTATTTCCTTTTTTCCTGGGACAAAAGTAATGTAAAGTAATGATCTTGAGAACGTATGATATAGCTTGTTCAGAGTTTGTTTTAACTCTGATATAGCTTGTTCAGAGTTTGTTTTAACTCTGAACAGAGTATGTCTGTTCAGAGTTAAAACACACTAAATTCAATGAAGCTGGTAAGTGTCTGTAGATTTACAGCCTAGACCAAGGAGAAAAACTTAAAACTGTAAATGCTGTAATACATATGCAGCTTTACCTCTGTTTAGGTTGTTTTACTAACTTGCCATTGGACCATGTTCAAAACCATGTTTTGGCCCTAGTATTACCAGAATTCCTGAAGTATAAAAAAAGTTAAATGCCTTATGTGTTATTATCAAGTGGGACATTTGTCTAGAATTTGGCATTCTCATTTTCTCTCTCCCTCTCTCTCCGTCTCTCTCTCTCTCTCTCTCTCTCTCTCTCTCTCTCTCTCTCTCTCTCTCTCTCACACACACACACACACACACACACACACACACACACACACACACTGCTCACGTATGTAGATGTACATTTTATGCAATACATTTTATTAGTATTGCCGTTATATAGGATTATTCATCTAAAATACAATAGCTGCCTTCAGATTGAAAGTTACATCACACAACATAAGAGGCTATTAAATTGTTATTGGTTTTTTTGGTTGAAAAGTAAATAAAGTAATAATTAAGCACCTGTATGTTTTGGCACTGGAAGCATAGTTAATGACTAGCTATCAAATTTAATAACTGATATTACACTGAACTATTTTTGTTCACTTGCGTGAAGTGAACTTGTATTTTTCCTCATGCTCACAACTGGATCCTGAATATAAGCCTAGTGGATGTTATGGAAGTGGTAATGCATCTAAATGTAACACTGAATGATGCACAATTGGTAGTCCCACTTTTAAAGTCCAGGTTGTGATATATCTTAATAACTCTACATTGCCAGATTTATATATGAAAACTTTTCCTGCTGTAAACATGGCAGGGCTTTTTTTGTGACCAATAAAATGATAGTTGTTAGATCAGCGGTTGGACTAAAATTTTGAAGTATCACTCATTCAAGAAAGATGCATGTCTCCAATGAGTGAATAAGTTCCAGTAAAATGGAATAAAGCATCCTTCTGTTATTCCCTTCTTAATTTATAATCTTAAAGTGGTTTGTAACACTCTCAATATGAGGTGCTAATGGTAGATGTTACAAGTAGTCCCCAACTTACAACTATTAATTTATTGACTATTCAAAGTTTAACGGTATGGAAAAAAGTGATTTATGAACCTTGCAGTGTCCCTGCAGTCGTGTGATCATAATTTGGGTGCTTGGCAAAGAGCATGTATTTACGACCCTTGCAGACCATGAGATTGCCATGTGCAAGCTCCCCAGGGGAGTTTCCAACAAAGCTGGATTAGTTTAACCAACATGACAGGAAAGGTCGTAAAATTGGATGCAACTCATTTAATGGCTGCATTGCTTAACAACAGAAATGCTGATCCCAAATATGGTCGTAAGTCAAGGACTACTTGTACGTATTCCTGAGAGGGACATATGTTTAGCTGCTGTCTTAGTGATCAGTGTTTCCCTATACTGTGGCAAAAGAAGTAGTTCTTTGTCAAAGAGTATAACTCTTCATAAAAGAGAAATACAGGGGTGAAATCCAGCAGGTTCTGACAGGTTCTGGAGAACCGGTAGCAGGAATTTTGAGTAGTTCGGAGAACCAGCAAACACCACCTCTGGCTGGCCCCAGAGTGGGGTGGGAATGGAGATTTTGCAATATCCTTCCCCAGCCACGCCCACCAAGCCACGCCCAAGCCCACCAAAGCCACGCCCACAGAACCAGTAATTAAAAAATTGGATTTCACCACTGGAGAAATGCATTATATCATGCAACATACTGGCATGAGTCACTGTGCCAGGATTATTGATAAGCATTGTTGATACAATATGATTTTGTTACAGGGAGATGTACTAAACTTGCTCCCTGGTAATACTTTAGTAGTCCGTTCGTGCAGTACTTTAATCAGTGGTTCAGCAGGGCGTGTGCTAAGGTGTGTTAATTACTTTGCAATTAATTTATTATTGAAGCAACTTCCAGTCTTCATTTTGCTTTAAAGAATCAACCTGTATTTTAACTAGAGTTTTGGGTGGAGTTGTTTAACTGAAATATTTGATTTATGGGTTTCTTTATGTGCAGTTTCCTTAGTAAGTAAAACTGGTATAGATTAAATCAAGAAGGTTTATTACTGGCAGCTAGTGTTCACACCCTAAATTTATACATACTGAAATACCTAGGTAACAGTAGCTCTGTGTATGTGTGTGTGTGTGTGTGTGTGTGTGTGTGTGAGAGAGAGAGAGAGAGAGAGAGAGAGAGAGAGAGAGAGAGAGAGAGAGAGAGAGAGAGAGTCGCAGCGCTGTCTCATCCCAGTGCTGGATTTTGATTGTGCGAATTTTCAAAATTGGTAACATTTCCCAACTTGAGGTGGGACATCCATGAAAACTGGAATGTTAGGAACTAAGCTTAACACGTATACCTGGGAAATCTTGATTCTACTTCCCCTCGCATCTTACCAATCCACCTGACTCATTAGGTTAAAGATGATTCACCTGTGTCACAGGCCTATTTATCACCCATCTTGGGACAGTCTCTGAGTAACTGCTAAGAAAGTCAGGAGAAGATGTTAAAAAATGCATAGTCCCTTTATGTCAACACTCAGAAAGTGCTAAAAGACTCTTAAACATAGGATCATAGAGTTGAAAGACACCATTTAGGCCATTGATCCCAATGGAGGAAGCTCTGCTCTGTACAAAGAAATATTGATAATGAAGCCAATGTTTAGTGAAAATTCTTTGATTGGTATAAAAGCCCTTTGGCTAAGAGAAAAAAGGACTTTTTCTGTTCAGTACAGAACATACTTTTTACTTTATTTCAGACTTGTGAACTAATGTCTTTATTCAGGCTCCAGTGTGTAGGGGTATAAAGGAATGCAGTGAAAATAGTGTTGGTGTATAGCTAATGGGGAAAATAAATTTCATAAGACTTCAAAACCTTGTTCATAAATTGAATTTGTTTGATAGCATGGAAAGCACTGTTTACCAATAAACTATAAAGTTATTTATTTATTTATTTATTTGGGTTAGAGAACAAATGAAAGTATACGATATCATCAAGAGAGTAAAAGAATCGAAATGGAAATGGTGTCAGGGTTCCAAACAGCCTCCAAAGTTAAATCAGAGTCCAAGTCAAAGTATTCCTCAAAGTCCCAATTTATTATTAGAGCTATGTTGGTACATCTGGGTGAAACCCGAATCTGAAGTCCTCAGGGTTTAACCACCCAGTTCGAAGTTCATCCTTGCCCCCGCACCCACAAATCCATGACGTTGTCCAATCTTCATTTGCCATGCTGGCAGAGTCCACCCATCTCCTTCTGTCAGGTGCAGAGACAAAGGATGACCTTGGCTTTCTAGAAAGAATTTGTTATGGCTACATACCAACAACCTCATATAATCCCCCTCCCATTTTCCCACAGTAGAAAATGCATAGTAGAATAGTATAAAGTGTGGCAGGCCAAAGATCCCAAATAAAACGTCTTCGGCCTGAAAAATGGACTGTTCACATAGCAAGAAGAACCGATGGCAGGTGGACCAAAACAGTCATAGACTGGATCAATCCCATAGATGCAGGGGCGGGTTCCTTCCGGAATGCGCCACTCTGCCATCCAGGTAGTGGCCCGAACCTTGTGCAACGGCTCCGGTACCATTACCACCGGGCCATTGCGCACCGCCATATTTTTTGCTTATTTTTTGCCTTCTGCGCAATGCTCAGAAGCGTCCTCTTGCAAGAGGACTCTCGCCCGTGCAAGATTTTGGTGTTTTTTGCTTCTGTGCATGTGCGGAAGCAAAAAGCCTGCCGAAATCGCGTGTGTGCATGCGTCTCTCACAGAAGCAAAAAAACGCCAAAATCTCGCAAGTCCTCTCGTGAGATTTTGCTTCTGCGCATGCACAGAAAGGAAAAGCTCCTGCGGGGATGCACCTGCGGGGACGCGCCCGCCCGCAGCGTTGGGCTGTGTGCGTATCGCACCAGTAGGGTGCTGTGTGCGGAACCCTCCCCTGCATAGATGGATTGATGACATCAGCAAGTATAGCTAGGCCAACTGGCAAAAGAAACTTCAGGATCATATTGATTGGAAACATGCAGAAGAGGGCTTCATCCTGCAGTGGATAGAAAATGGCTAAAATGATGATATTGATGAAACTAAAAATGGAAACACTATATAAGCTAGCCAGAATATTATAGCTGTAATAGCTCAGAGTTTAGCATGAAAATGGCTTCACTGATTCTACTTCAGAAAGCAAATATATAGAATAAGTTATGTTTTCCTTTGGCATGTTTGACCAAGACATGTGCTACATCTTAAGATTCTGTGTTGAAAGGAATGTTAGCAGATTTGTTTCCTGGCTATTTCCTGTAAAGGTTTTTTTTGTGGGGCGGGAGGAGAACTTTTATGTAGGGATTATCGCTATAAAGGACAACTCAACACTTACGATACTAAAGCAAAGATTTGAAATACAGTAAACTTCCTGTAGAAGGGACAAGGTTCAGTGGGTGATATCAGTCCGATGAGTAAATCCTTAATCATTCTGAGTTAAAGCGCATGCTGATGCCTCAGAAAATATTTCCCCATCAGATTTGACCTTATATAGTTTATTAATGGCATTCCTTTTTATTTATTTATTAAGGCTTTTATGTTGCTTAAACTTACAGATTCTTTCATATAGATTAAAATAGATTAAAATAGGAGTCTGATGACATGCTCAATTTTAATAAAGGCTGATGCTAAATTTAGTATAGCCACCCAGTGTCCTCTTATTTGAGACTGAAAAAGTCTAAAAGTATAGATGAACGGTGTTTAAAGATAAAGCATTTCATATACAATTCATATTGCATCAGTCACTGTAAAATTGGTCTACATATTATTGTGTTTGGACTGCTGTAGGAAATGTCTATGTACATGGGCTGGTTTCCATTTAACCTACTTACTATACTTTGCATGTTGAACTGTACATTGGCACAAAGTATCTGAATGCCATGTTGGCGCAGTAGTTAGAATGCTGTATTGCAGGCTAATTCTGCTGACTGCCAGAGGTTCAGTCCTCACAGGCTCAAGGTTGACTCAGCCTTTCATCCTTCTGAGGTCAGTAAAATGAGGACCCAAATGGTTGAGGACAATGTGCTGACTCTGTAAAACTGCTTAAAGAGGGCTGTACAGCACTGTGAAGCGGTATATAAGTCTAAGTGCTCTTGCTCTTGCTATGCTAATCTGGATGTAGACATAGGGGAAGAAGAGAGGTGAGCCCGTGTCTTGTTTTTCGTTGTTGACAACTGTGTTGAGGTTTAATATACCGTAGACAAAATTTGATTGATTGGTTTGTAAGGAGAATTACCTTTAGCAAAACATGCACCTCTGCAAAGATAGAGACCACCCAGAAAGAAAGAGAATATATATATGTGTGTGTGTGTGTGTTTCAGGCTCACTTTATACTGTGCATTGAGAATACTTCAAAGGAATGAGCAAACAGTAACCTCCATAATCAAGCAAGTTAACTGGGCCTTATGCCAACATTCTTATCTGCTCAAAACTAGTGGTGTAAGCCTGGCCATCCCAGGTACTCTACTGAATCATCTCATATATCAGTGTGAGAAAACTTAAAAAGTGTTTTTTCCTGTTTTTAAGACTGATTTGCTATAGAGTTGCATGCAAGAAGGCTAGACATATTGCCTTGAGCTGCTGGAGGAAAAGCAGGATTTATATCTAAGAAATAGATTGCTATCTTCAGTACTGTACCTCCCTTTATTGCTTCTTAGTATTTGACATAATTCAAAATACTCTTGGAGTGTTAATGTGGATCCAAGCCTTGGAATCCCCCTGCAGCTTATTAGTTAGCTGAAGGGGTATGGCATAATGTGGGAAAGAGAGAATCAAAATTCAATGTTAATTTAACTTTAAAAAGATATCCATCTGAATCCATTTAATTCTGATGCTGTATCTTCAGGTTTTAGATGGTTGCACTATCCTTCAAAGACAGCCAGTGACTGCTAAGACATAGTTCAGTTGCCACAAATAAACTTTACTTGCCAGAATATTGGCTTGTGTGAATTATGCTTTAGAAATTCAGTTTCTAAAGCATCTTTTTTATACTACTAAATATAAAAAAGTAGACGAATAATCCTTGTCCTTCAGTTTTGTGTCAAGGCTACCAGCTGTTAAGGGAAACATCTGGATTTCCTCTAGCACTAGGTGATAACGCAGCTGAAAAACAGGATGGTTGCGTATGTCATAATATGCAAAATATCAAGGCCTGTATTGTAGTACTGGTGATAAGGTTGGAGAAATACTATAATTAAATCTGCTGCTGCTTTTGCCTTAACAATGTAGGTAATCTAATCTTTTTTGAAGGAGGTATCACCATTCATTTTTTTCTTTAGTCTGTGGCTTATGTGTAGTAAAATATGAATAATATAAGTGAGCTATCATTTGTGATTTTGTTTAGCTGATTTAAAATTATTTTGGGATGTTAATATATTCCAGATTATTCATAATCATGAATAAGATGTTTTAAAATAACTTGAGGAAATACCTTATGGCACCAATTTTAAAAGGTGTAACGGACTATAAACTGTAAAATGTTTTCTGTGAATTTAGGATGTTCAGGGTTATATTTTTCAAAATGCTTTTCTTTGGCTGTGATAAAAATCTGGCTGAACTGTGCATTCTTAACATGAATGGGATTTCCTTTTGCCAGTTCTGTTCATGTTGTGAACTGGATGGTTTCAGATGGAAAAAGTGAATCCAAGTATACATTGCAGTCAAGGATTTCCCCAAATAGTAATCAGTTTTGATTACTTCCAAAATGTTGGTTTTGGCTTTGAAACCTTTCCACTTTCCTTCAATGCTTGGCGTGTGCTGCACAGAAGATACTTGACTGAACTATATCTGAATAGCTTTTTACTTATCTGTAACAGGCTTCTGTTGGTGGCAACTGCCTAGATATATCTTGATCTACATACACAGTGTAAGGAAACTTACTTGTTAATACTGAAGATGTTAGTTATAACCTGGAAGCTTCCTAGACCTTTTTATTATGATTCCTAAGGCTGTGTGAACCAAGTTTGGTTATTTTAAATGAGTATTTGAAGAGTTTTGAACTAGCCGTAAGTGGATATCTTGATGGGCGCTAATTAAAATAAAGAAACACTATATTTTTTAATCAGAGGGAGGATAAGCCACTAAGGAAGGTGGAGTATGGGAAGCACAACCATTTTTAAATCAACTTCAGCTTAGTCAGGATATGCTTCCCTTGTTTTCAGTATCTTAAGTTTCTTTGTATACATCCAGGAATAGTTTAAGGCATTTTACTTCCTTAGCTACTGGTGCTCCTCTTAATCATAAAATCTTCAGATAATAAGGTTGAAAGAGATCTTAGAAGTCATTTATTCCAATCTTCTGCTCAATGCAGAATTTACTGGATCATTTCTGACAGTCACTTATCCACCCTTGCTTAAAGAACTGTAGTGAAGGAGAATTCACAGGTAAGTAGTCTGTACCAGCTTGGTACAGTAGTCTGTACCAGCTTGTAAGATTAGAAATCTCTTCCTCCTCCTTTTTTAGCCTATTGGTTCTGGCCCTGCCCTGTAGGGAATCATTAGGGAATCCAGTCCCTCTTCTGTAGTAAAAGCTCTTCAGGAATTTGAAGTCTGCTATCACATCACTCTGTCGCTATCACATTGTCTTTTTTAAAATAAGCTAAACATGCCTACCCCGTTTCCCCCCAAATAAGACATCCCCTGATAATAAGCCCAATCGGGCTTTTGAGTGCATGGCAATAAGGCCAAGCGCTTATTTCAGGGTTCAAAAAATATAAAACAGGGTCTTATTTTTGGGGAAACATGGTACATCCTCAAAGTGTTCTTCTTTGGGCTTGGTTTCCAAATTCTAAGTCTCTTCTGAATTTCTCTCCATTTCTGGCAACAGTGTTTTAAACAATGTTTTGTCTTGCAGTGGCTGCTGCATAGACACTTCCTTTTTCCTTGGGATCAATTGTTCTGATGTTAGGTGATAATATGCTGTGCTACAGGGGTGAGACTGGAATTAAATCTAGCATAGAAGGGGGCTGGTCTCTGAAGATTCTTTATGAGCATAATTCAATTGCTTCTTTGTATAAGGTCAGCCCTCTGGTTTGTTTTTAACCGGACTGTCGCTTGAAATTTGAATCATCATGTTTTGGCAAGGGCTAAAATTAACCTTCCTACATTAAAAAAAATATAACAGGGACTAATGTGCTCCTGCATTGAACTCTTAAAAAATTTACATAAATAGCCATTGAAGAAAGGGGATGGAATTTAAATATTACATTGTGCCTGAATCAAGCAAATTGTAATGAGTTCCAGTACAGGAAATGCCAAATAGGCATTTCCTACTTTTCCTCTTTGAATGAGGGCTGGGAGAAATAGCAATTGAAAATTTGCTACATAGACACAAAAGATAATGCACCCAACCCGTTTAACTAAAAGAAATGTTTTTCCTGGGTCTTCATATTCTGTTTCTGGCATAGAGTTATGATTTCTGCATATAAGCTACGTGTACCAATAGGTATCTGTCCAAACCATATATTTTGACATAAGAAAAATGAGAAAGCATTTTTTTGCGGGGGAAATGAGAAGGCAGCAGCTGGTTTAAAGCCGATTTTGGTGCTTTAACATTATCCATAGACACTGAGCCAAACATCTTTTAAAGATAACTCTGGGCTGCAGTCAAGGTCTGTTGTTTCAAATGGATGAAATTGAGCGTGTGATACCGGAGGTGCTCCTTCCAGCTTTGCTTTGAAGCAGCATTGTTCTTGTCCTGTTGGAAAGTCTTTACTCATACTAAAACATTTACTTGCAATAGATGGATAGGCATGGAATTATAGTTGATGTCATTGCAATGAACGTAGGCTGCAAGGCCCACAGATCCAGCATTCCCTGCTTAGTTTGCCTTGTTCTGCTACTTCTTCTGAAATATTGGACTGAAAGACTCCGCTTTCTCTAGAAGACAGTATGTGGCTAGTAAGAGCAGTTTAGTAGAAACAAAAACTGCTTCTATAAACTTAAGGATGGTTTTTATTTTTTCTAGCATTTTCTTATGGTAAGTTTAGATTGGATAGTCTTTCAGTATTAACCCCACCACCCAGTTTCACCTATGGACTGTAAAATCACGGACGACAACAACTGTTCTAGGGTCTATATCAGTGATGGTGAACCTATGGCATGCGTGCCACAGGTGGCACGCGAAGCCATATCTGAGAGCACGTGAGCCATTGACCTATGTCAGCTCCAGCGTGCATGTGTGCGGTGGCCAGCTGATTTTTGGGCTTCTTTTCGGCCATTTTTCGCTCTCCCCAGGCTTCAGGAAAGCCTCCCGAAGCCTGGGGATGCCAGAAAATGGCCCAACGAGCCAATTGGAAGTTCGGAAACGAAACGGAAGTGGAGCTGCCCTCCTGCTTACCTTCAGATAGTTGCAACCAGGCCTTGCACAACTTGGCCCATTTTTCTGCAGCCGGTAAAGCTTTGCTGAAGGCCTCTCTAGCCGATAACAGAGGTCTGGATCGATCTCTGTTATCGCTGCACCCTTTTGGCACGCAAGCCAAAAAAGGTTTGCCAACACTGGTCTATATATTTCATTGAATTCTACTTAGGAAACACTAAAAAGTAGTTTCATGATATCCTGGATTCTCTTTCTTGAATTAATAAATATTTTCCAACTGAAGTCTAGGGCAGGCTGATGCTTCATTTCTTTAAAGAATTTGTTTAAATTTAGAGGCTGCCCGACTCAAAATGACCCTGAGTAACTTGCAATTTAAAAAGGAAAAGAACCATGTACAAGTAGAAGAACAGAGGTTGACACCCATGATAGCCGCAGGCCTGGTAGAACAGTCAGATGCTCAGGAACTTTTGGAATGTCATCAGGGTGGGAGCTGTCTGTATCTCCTGTGAGATGATGTTCCAAAGGGCAGGTGCTATGCAGAGATAGTAGTCACTTACTTTCCCTACGGTTTGTAAATGTGAGAGCACGCGTGCCCCATCCATGCATGTGCACGGCCTTCCGTGCATGTGCTTTGCTCATGTGCATGGCTTGCATGCATGTGCACGGCTTCAAAATGAGCCTAAATAGAGCGACATAGCACCTGGGTTCGTGGGTGGGTCCACTCCCAGATTGCTCCTTCCGGTTGGCCCGAACCGGTCCAATCTGGATGAATACCACCTTTGGTGCTATGTGAGGGAGGAGAAGGCATCTTGGCCTGCTTCAGAATCTTGGATTTAAGTTCGGAGTTAAAATAACTGCATAAATCATGAGAAACAGTGGAGCTGTTTGGGTTGGACTTGTTTGAATACAAGTTCAGAATCCTAAAGCACCTTTTCTTTTAATTTTAATAGTCGCTCATCTTTGTTTTCCCAGTTCCCTGAGTTAAACATTCTGAGTGAATGCTGGGTGCAGCAACCTTTTTAAAAGATGATGGCGTGTGTATTCAATGCCTGTGGCATCTTGTCCAAAATCCCCTCAAATCTGGTGAGAATTAAAGATCCCTAAGCACTTAAGATGGCCTGATTTGAAATGAATAGCAATTTTGAGCAAGAGGCTACACATTTTGCATCTATAGGCAAGAATAGCTGCCAAGAAAATCTTACTGGAATAGTTGCATCAATTTTCAGATGCTTCGGAAGACATCATTTCAGTCAAGGCTGAAATGAAGCAAACTGATCTCATCTCCAGCTTCTGTTTTTTTTCTTTCTTTCTCTCTCTCTCTCTCTCTCTCTTTTCCTCTCTCTCCACATACATGAGGAAGAAGAGATGACCTCACTTATAAGCAATGTGCTTTGTGAAGTATAAGAGAGGGCCTCCACTCCTGGGACTTAATTGTCAGTATAACAATTTTGTCAGTTATGTCATTTATCCAAAAACGTGTTGAAGCGAACTTTAAGGATGCAGAAAGGGCTTGGAAAGCTAATATTCGCGTGTTAGTAATACATTGAAGCAAAAATTCTATAGGGTGACTAATAGCAAAATTATATTAGAAAAGAAAACATTTCTAGCTGCTGACTTTTGTTAGATGACTGCTCCTAGATCTAAATAACCTTGCTAAGTAATCTGCCTCAATCAGTTGGTGCAACTATGCAGCCCTTGGCAGTGACAGCATCAGTTCTATTGCTCCTGCTGAGGTCTGCCACAAGATCTTTGTGGATCTTGTGGCACAGGTTGGCAGTCTCTCTGACACAGGGATCTGCAACCTGCGAGTCTGGAGCCGTATGTGGCTCTTTCATCCCTCTGCTGTGGCTCCCTGTCACTCAAAACATGTGACACCCGCTGGCACACGATTTATTGAGCTTTTCGACCCATCTTTTTTTTTCGGAGTTCAAAATGTTTTTGTTGCATGCAGAAATAATTTGTTTTCTCTGTAGCAGTTCACATAAATGCAACACACTGGTTTTTTTTATACATAGCTTAAAGGTAAAAAATGATATGTGCAGTGTTATGTTCATTTTAGATGTCAAAAGGTTTTTGTGGCTTCTGGTGTTTTCTTTTCTGTGGGAAACAGGTCCAAATGGCTCTTTGAGTGTTTAAGGTTGCTGACCCCTGCTCTAACAGAACAATGAGTTTGGCAAAATAATTTATGGGCACAGGCCTATTTTTATGCTGAACAATTAAGACTGTGCCAAATGTAGATTCCCAGTTTCAGACCAAGTCTGGAAATTAAAAGCTCCTAGTACAGTAAAACCTCAATTTATTGGACCTCTGGAGGATACAACAGATACTTTAATGTAGTTTTCACTCCCAAGTACTGGACAAAGTCCATTGTTTCTGAAAGAGCTTGAACAAATGATGTAGTTAAACAAATGACATATTTCACTTCAGTTGTGTACACTCATGTTTAACAGACATTTGGCTTTTAACAAACACCACTTCTTCCCAAACACTCTCTTAAATTCAGGATTTTCTGTTACTATTTGTTGTGGTTGTTCAGTCACTAAGTTATTATTCTGAGTCAGCAAATAGGCTGGTTTTGGGTAAAATTCTCAAATACTAGAATTTGTCATCCAATGCATATAAATAAACTTTTTATCATTAAGGCTGCAGCATGTTTTCACGTCAAAGACAAAATGCCTCCATAAGTAAAACCTCTTAAAATAAGTTATAAGAATTATCAGAATATAAACAGCTGATTTCCGTTAAATTCCAGAATTACTAACACTTTTTCCAAAAGCTTGAATAGTAATACAATGGATATAGTTTAAAGACATAATAGTATTCCTTTTAGGAATTAAAGAGTGCAAAGGCTTTATCCATAAATGTACAAATAACCCTAATAATTATAAACTCTTGTCAGTTTGAACTTCTGCTGTGTAAAATGTTCTCTGTTTTGCAATATAGCTGTAAATATACTTGCACCCGTGATGAGGCAACTGACATGTCTCCTTGCATTACTTGACCACAATATCTATCTCCACCTTCTTCTTAAAAGATAAATTTCATCATGCATCAGAGGCATGCATCTGCTGGCGTGATAACTTGAAAGCCTAATTTATTACAACCTTAGATTTATGAAGCTGACTTTGGTCCAGAAAAGCAGCGTTTCCCAAGTTGAGAACTTGTTTAAGATTTCAATTGTTAAGTGCAGGTGGGCTGTCAGAAGGTTGCCCCACCCTGTTATAAGGTACTTTTAGTTCGCTGGCTGAAAGATTAATTGAATCTTTCCAGCAGGTTCAGCACATTGGTAGTTTTTCCTCTGCTGTAGAGTTTCGTTTGTCCTGGTTTTAGCTAACTCATACAGGTAGTCCTCAAATAATATCCACAACTGAGCCACATTTTCTGTTGCTAAGCAAGATGGTTTAAGTGAGCTTTGCCTCATTTTACGACCTTTCTTTCCACAGTTGTTAAGTGAATCATTACAGCTGTTAAGTTAGTAACATGGTTGTTAAGTAAATCTGGCTTCCCCATTGATTTTGCTTGTCAGAAGGACGCAAAAGGTGATCACATGACCCCGGGACACTGCAACCGTCATAAATGTGAATCAATTGCTAAGCATCTGAATTTTGATCATGTGACCATGGGAAAATGCTGCAATGATCGCTAGTCATAAACCACTTTTTTCAGCGCTGTTGTAATTTAAAACAGTCACTAAAGTAATAGTTGTAAATCAAGGAGTACCTGTATAGAATAACTTGGAGAATTCCCTCCAGTTGTTACAATTGGACATAAGGCTGTTTTTAAACACTTATGAGTCCTAGAATGTCATAGTAAAGGTTTGAGTTGTGATGCTCATTCCTCTTCTGTCATAACCATGAAGAATTTGGATGCTTCCACAATTGTTCTTAATTAACTGCATTAATTAATGGTTTGTTTGAATTGAGTCCATTTCAAGTATAACTGATGAAGCTGAATTAGTGTTTGTCAGGGTTAGTCAAAGTGATTGAAAAACAAAAACAATTGGTTCCAGATGCTTCCTTTAAAAAAAATTCCATCTGGTACAAGCTAAATATATGCATAATGGTTCATTGTTGTAAGGCTATACCGTGGCTTGAAACGACATCACATAAGGTGGTTCCAGAGTCATTCATCTTTCTAGATCAGTGATTATCAACCTTTCTAATGCCGCGACCCCTTAATACAGTTCCTCATGTTGTGGTGACCCCCAACCATAAAATTATTTTCAT
>JANHGD010006258.1:303855-314939 GCA_027560375.1 Imantodes cenchoa
GAGAGAGAGAGAGAGAGAGAGAGAGAGAGAGAGAGAGAGAGAGAGAGAGAGAGAGAGAGAGAGAGAGTGTGTGTGTGTGTGTGTGTGTGTGTGTGTGTGAGTTGCTGGTCCTGAGCCTGGTTGAGCGAAGAACATTTATAATCCCTTTTGGAAAGGGAAAATAAGTAAAAGCATTAAAATCTGCAAGATTATGTATACTGATGATAGACTTTTATCTCTGCAGAGAGCCCCTTACAGTTCTATGTGAACTATCCAAACAGTGGAAATGTGAGTGCTTATGGACCAGGCCTTGTCTATGGTGTAGCAAACAAGCCAGCAACTTTCACCATAGTCACAGAGGATGCTGGCGAAGGTAAGCATTAGCTTTTTAGCCTCAGTACACCAATGAGGAAGCAAATTCCATTTGAGTGTGTTCTTTAATTTCCAAGTAGGCATTCATATGAGCTTGAATTGCTGACTTAAGAGTTATAAAGATATTTTAACAATGAACATGGGCATAATTCCTCATGTCAGTATTTTATCCAGCAAGTACCAGGGTGCATTATGATAGTCTTATTTGCTTAAGCATCATATTTCTAAAACTGGTTTTTGCTACTTTGCAGATATTACAATATTTTAAATTTATCTAAGTATACTTATCATATTTAAAGATTAGCTTGAGAGTTTCTTATAGCCATTGAGTAAGCTTTGTGATTAAGTTTGGAATCTGTTGTTAAAACACCACATTGAAGAGATAACAGCAATAATCTAGGATAAATTATGCATGCT
This sequence comes from Imantodes cenchoa, assembly GCA_027560375.1. Classification (NCBI taxonomy): domain Eukaryota; kingdom Metazoa; phylum Chordata; class Lepidosauria; order Squamata; family Dipsadidae; genus Imantodes; species Imantodes cenchoa. Next base: position 304,624 of record JANHGD010006258.1, read on the forward strand.
ATTTTACAAAGTTAGCATTGGATGTTTGTAGAACATCAAGTTCATCTTTCCACTTCGGTCAACTTGGCAAAAATTAATTCCCATAATTAAATACAATGATGATTTGATTATGGAGATGTTTAAAAAGAAAACCATATTACTTGATCAGAAAATCTTCCAAGAAGGCCCCTCACATCTAAAACTGCAAGTTACTCTTCATAATTTCAACCTAAGTATTAGAAATATACATAGGACAATACTAGTAATGCTTTTCACCCAATGTGACAGGTGGCTTGGATTTGGCAATTGAAGGTCCTTCAAAAGCTGAGATCAGCTGCATTGATAACAAGGATGGCACTTGCACAGTCACTTACCTGCCAACACTTCCAGGAAACTACAGCATATTAGTAAAGTACAATGACAAACATATCCCAGGGAGCCCATTCATTGCCAGAATCACAGGTATGAGAATATAAGGACCAGGTTTCTGATTCATACAGTGTGCTAGATTTAAAACTATATGGTTTAGTTTGAACACTTTAACACTTAAAATATGTAACATTTTCATAAATTTCAGCAAAGCTTGATATACTGGTAAAATGTGCAAATGTCAAGATTTTAGCCCAAGGATTTACTATAAAAGCATTAGAAATTAATAAGGAGCATATCCAAGTTCTCAGTTGGACTGTTGTCTAATGATGTCCAATTTATAGTTCCCCATTTCTTCAACCATAATGCTCCATCTAAGAACCACTGAACTAGAATAGTTTATGTCATCTGCTGGTCCTAATGTGATTCTTCTTTCCTAAGATGACAGTAGGAGGCGATCCCAAGTGAAACTTGGCTCTGCTGCCGACTTCTTGCTAGACATTAATGAGACTGATCTTAGCCTCTTGTCAGCCAGTATTAAAGCCCCGTCTGGCAGAGATGAACCTTGTCTTCTGAAAAGACTGCCAAATAACCACATCGGTAAGTCTCTGATCTTCTAGGGAGGCTGTGTAATTGTTTATGAATGTTTTTGTCAAGACCACAGTTAAAAATCTGTGAATACTAATGCTGCCTGTAATATCAGACTCCTGCTAGAGAGGGGGAGGGAAATGTGGACTAGGTATTGCTCTCTTTGTTTTGTGAGGTACAGAATTGAAATCTTTATCACCATGCTTTATCTGGCAGGTATCTCATTCATTCCTCGAGAGGTGGGAGAACATTTGGTCAGCATAATGAAGAATGGAAGTCATGTGCCCAACAGTCCAGTGTCCATTATGGTAGTTCAGTCTGAGATCGGTGATGCAAGTAGAGCAAGAGTTTTTGGTCGTGGTTTGGTTGAAGGTCGCACTTTTGAAATGTGTGACTTCATTGTTGATACCAGGGATGCAGGTCAGTCATACAAAGCATCTTCATTTGCATGGACTTCTTATAGCTTAACCTAGGAAATTGCCTATTCCTATACATGTAAGAAACAGAAAGAAATACCCTTGACAATTCAGTTGATTTGCCATTGTTTGAAGCAATTTTGTTCAACTCTGCAGTAAGCAATAACATTGTCCAGTTTCTGTCACTGAACAAAATTAAAACTATGGTTTAACTCCTAATCTGAATTATAAATTGTCAAGATCAAAGATACAGAATGCTTGGTTTCCTGAGACTGCATACAAAATAGAAAAGGGTTTAACGGTGTACAGTACGTATGTATGTATGTATGTATGTATGTATGTATGTATGTATGTTATTATTTTATAACTCATAGCGTTATGCTGTACCATGAATCAAATATTTAGTGAGCTCTGCCTATGAGCATGCCCTGACAGAAGAAACGTGTAATATCTTGATTTTTAAAGGATATAACTTCTAGGAAATACTTCACAATTGTTCATCATTATCGGTACTCACTCTACATCTTCTTTGCTAGGGTATGGTGGAATATCACTGGCAGTTGAAGGACCTAGCAAAGTGGATATCCAGACAGAAGATCTTGATGACGGAACATGCAGAGTGTCATACTTTCCAACTGTGCCTGGTGTTTACATAGTGTCAACTAAATTTGCTGATGAGCATATCCCAGGTAAGAATGAAGGGAAAGTTAATTAAGTTAAGACTAGTTGTTTTGAAAACCCACAGCATTATCCTTTTATATACTTAACGGTACGAGTAGAGTACAAGAATACTGAAAGCACTGGAAGAAACAGCCTGATAATCTGGAATGTGAATTTTGTTCACTTTATAATCCTTTAGGTTATTTAAGATAGCACTTTTCAATGTTCAGTGTAATAAAAGGATGGCTTTCTTTGTACTCATTATCAAACATTTGCTGCTTCATGTTTAATTGTTATAATGTAATTGTACATCGTACCAGCCAGTCTTGTAGCTAGTATCTTTCTGAAAACTCTTCACCTACCTAAATTTTGGTATCTGCACTGTTGATAACCTGAACTCAACATGATCTTGTATATTCTAATTAAAGGCAGCCCTTTTACTGTGAAAATAAGTGGTGAAGGCAGGGTCAAGGAAAGCATCACACGCACCCGGCGAGCTCCTTCTGTGGCCACTGTTGGAAGTTTGTGTGATCTTAACTTAAAAATTCCAGGTAAGCTTTCCTCATTTAATAAACATTTAAATAAATAGTGCCCCAAAAAATGGTAGAGTGAAATTTAAATGAAGTGAGCTTTTAGCATCCTTTCATTAGGTTTCATTAACTGATGTGTTAACTGTACTGTGTTTTCTTGAACAGAAACAACTTGAGTTTTCCCAACAATCAAAAGAACTCACAATAGAAATTGTAGCTGACCCAAAGATACTTCATGAAGTCCCTTGGTTGAGAGTGGACTTGAACCTGGCCCTGCCCAGGTTCAAGTCCAACATCATAAGCACTGACAATGCTCCATTCATAATTAAACTTCTGTTTTGCAATTCCTCATTTGTTTTTGAGCAAAAGCTCAAGTTTGGCCTTTCAGATTTCATGCCTTGTACCTATTTTGGTACAGGTAGTCATCAACTTATAATTGTAGATTTAATGATGGCCCAAAATTATGACAGCCTTGGAAGCAGTGCTTTATATCCTAAGTGCCTGGCAACCTGTTCTCACTTACGATTGGTTGCCAGACGCCCCTGTGATCATGTGATTGCCATTTGTAATCTTCTCTGCAAAGTCAGTGGGGAAGCAAGTAAGGAAGATTGTAGGCTGCTGCTACATGCTGAGAGGGCCCTTGTTTCTTGGGGCTGGCCTCTTCTGAAGATTCTGAGCTCTGTTCCTGCACCCCACTGAAGGAATTCCTTTCCATACATCCTCTTTCAGCCAGCCCTCAGAGATAGAAGAGATCTCTCCAAGCAGAAGGACTCCACAGTAAGGAAAGGAGCACTGGATGCCTCAGGCAGGTGGAGGAGGCCCAGACAGGCTGCACATAAGAGTCTCTTCACTCATGGGCTGAAAATCCTACTTGGATAGACTTTTAGCTCTTGAATACAACCTCCTTCCCTACCGACCCAAGGCACCCCACACTCCTTACCTTGTACTCCATCCACTTAACAATCTGCCAGATTGCTGGAGTGCCGGAATTGTGGTCTTTGAGTGAAGTAGTCATGAGGGCAATCCTTCGGGAATTGGGCAGCTTACAAATACGATGACAAAATATGACAAATGATGTCTCATTTAATGACTGCTTTGCTCAACAAGTAAGATTCCGATTCCAATTGTGATCGTACGTCAAGGACTACCTGTATCTAATTACTTCTTTCATCCTTACAAGTATCATTCGCTGACCATAGTTATGGGAGAAGGGAATCACTCCCAATTACATGTATGCATGGCAAAATACCTGTATGTATGGAACATGCAGTATTTCAGCGTTATTTCTTTTATTTCCCCCCACCTAAGAAATTGATATAGGTGATATGTCGTCTCAAGTAATCAGCCCATCAGGAAGAATTACTGATGCAGAAATAGTGGAGCATGACAAAAACACATACTGTGTCCGCTTTGTGCCACAAGAAATGGGAGTCCACACTGTGGCTGTGAAATACAGAGATCAGCATGTGCCTGGCAGTCCATTCCAGTTTACAGTTGGGCCTCTTGGTGAAGGAGGAGCCAATAAAGTCAGAGCTAGTGGTCCGGGACTTGAAAGAGCAGAGGCTGGCATCCCAGGTAAGACCTTTACTGCTTTATTCCAACCTTCTCAATACCTTTTACTCACTGGAACATTTTTTTTATTTTTGGAGTTGTATGTATGACTGTATTTTTAGAACAGGGTGATTCATCATTGTTTCTGCTGGAATATAGTTTGGGATAACGTCACTCCGCAGCAACCAATACCAGTACGACAAGAAAGGGATGGCGGGGTAGCCATGTGTCTGTCTCTAATTGGTTTATTTTGTTAACAGCTGAGTTTAACATATGGACAAGAGAAGCCGGAGCTGGTGGTCTTTCCATTTCAGTGGAAGGGCCAAGTAAGGCAGAAATTGCTTTTGAAGACCGCAAAAATGGATCTTGTGGTGTCTCCTACACTGCTCAAGAGCCTGGTATGAGATTTAAGTGCGATGGGATAACATTATAATTTGGGAACAGGTTGTTTGCTTTTCTAGTTTGCTTAATGAAATTCTTGTGTCTTTCAGGTAACTATGAGGTGTCCATCAAATTTAATGACGAGCAAATTCCTGAAAGCCCGTACCTGGTTCCTGTGATTGCACCTTCAGATGATGCTCGTAGGCTTACTGTTATGAGCCTTCAGGTGAGACACAAGGAAATATCCCTGTAATTTACCACAAGCTGATTTCATCCTTGTCCTCAGTGCTCTTAACCTTCCTAGTGTTGCTTCTTTGGAGAAAATAATTCTATCTGGAGAAAATAAGAGTTTTTAGTTAAGAAATAGTGTTGTGCAGAACGTAGCTTGATCTCTTTAGTGGATTAAGCTTTATATATGTCGCTATTCACATTATTTTGCCACAAGACATGTAAGACATAAGTGCACAGTAATATTTGTAATAGCCAGCTACATGAGTAACTCTACCATTCATATTGAGGCAAAGTAGTGTAAACTAATGCTAAGTATGTTTTGAGAATGCAAATGGTTGAACAAGTAGGACTCTAAAGCGATTATAAAGCAGTAATTCATATAAGCAGGTTCCTGAAACCTAGAAAATTCATGGTTCAAATAGTTACCCAACATCAACCAGAGGAAGAGTGAATTCCAGCTGTCATACAGTCAGTCAAATGGCCTGAGAGAAGCCACTTAGACCACTGATTCCACTATCTTTTACATTTAAGATGAAAGAAACAGAAGATTTTACATTAAGGTTTGATCGGCTAGCACAGGGGTGTCAAACTCACAAAGTCACAGCAGCGTCATGTGACCTATCGGGACTTTCCCCCTCTTCATTAAACCAGGCAGGGGCAGGGCCAGCATGTGACGCATCCAGCCCACGGGCCAAGGTGTTTGATACCCATGAACTAGCATGAGTAAATTATTGCTGCACTTTGAAGTAACTATATTAAGTGGCACAATCTTTTATTTAGTTAAATTAGGTATTGCTTGAATGAACTGTTTTGCATTGGTGCAGGTTTCTAGCTAAATCACACTAAAAGTGCTACAAGGATGTGAATTAGCTGCTGTGGTATTGATGTTTTTCTTGTGTTTCATTTAAAGACTTCTGACAGAACGTGAATGTCAGCTGATTAAAACCCTAAAGGGGGAAATAAAATTAATGGGAAGGCAGGGGCAGTGAAACAAGAAATTGTCTTATAGAGGAGCTTTTTGCATTTTGAACAGCTCTTGATTCACTTTTAATGCCTTATATGTAGGTTTGCTCATTAACCATTTATTTCTCTCTTGAGGGTAAAGCTGAAAATGAAATCTCAAGTAAGCTATGAACTGAGAGCAGAGCATTGCAATTTAAAACCATGGTGAAGTATCTAGAACAGGGTTATCAAACTTGTGGTGTCACGGCGATCTCACATGACATATCAGTACTTTTTTCCCCTTCACTAAACCAGGCGTGGGTGTGGCCAGCGCATGACGCATCCGGCCCATGGGCCAGGAGTTTGACAGCCCTGATCTAGAATTTCCTAGAGGCAAAAGTGTGCCATGCAGAAGTGTGTAGTGATAAGTGTTGCCCAAAAGATACAGATTTACATATTCTTTTAGTTCCTTTTTCATAGTTCCAGGGATCCTCAAAGTACTGCATCAGTTCCCATGGTGGAAAGCATGATTTCCATGAAGAAAAAGCTGCAAGTATCATAATCAACCATTATCTGATGCTGCCACTGGCAATATGTTAATTATATGTTAACAAATGTTAACATATAATATATAATTAACATATACTGACTATGTTAATTATATGTTAACAAATGTTAGAAATAATATATAAACAATATGTTGATAAAAGAGACAATAAAAAAGCAAAGAAGGAAACAAAAAGACCAGAACATATCCCCAGCAGCTGAAACGTAGAAGCAGGAATTAACACCAAACAAACAATCAAACAGAAAACAATACCCTAATCAAAGAGACCAAGGAGAAAAACCACACCCACACTACCATTAATGTAAATAAACAAGCAAACCCCACACTTCATAGCACTGATGATGATACTTAGTTTGATAATGAAACGTCTGCACGCAAACAACCACATTCAGAGAATATTCTACAATATATTAATTGACAAACCACATTAAGGAAACTCAGGTTTCCCACAGAAAACTAAATATTTCAGGAATTAAATTGCTGATTGCACCAACATTAAGGAATAATTCAATGTCTGGTACTAATTTTTATGTCAGTATTCTAACTTCTAGACTTGCAGTGTTGATGTTCTGGCTAGTGTGTGTAGTTAGAATAATTTAGAATAATAACTCTAAACTATCCCTTATTATCTTTCTGTATGGTTCTGCACTTTCTCTCAAGATTAGAATTAACCCCTAAACAGATCTTACGTGTTTAACTCAGAAGTGCAGAGAGGATCTTACATGATTCTGCCTAGTTATTCCCTTCATGGAATAGTGAGTGATAGTCCCTTAATTAAGTTACATAGGTAAGTAATAAGCAGTCAGGCCAGCGGTATTCAGGTATTTTATGGAACACAGAGTTGCATTTAGAATAAAGTAAGTTCTCTAATATTTTTGAAAAATTCAGTATAATATAGTATGCTTTGTTTTTCCTATTGCTTTTTAGACAAACTGCTTTTTTTTATACCAAGAGGTTGCAAAGTATTAAACTATATTTTACATATTCCATGTTAACCAAATGACAATGTCTGTGATTAATCTTGAATTGCATTCTTAGGAATCTGGGTTAAAAGTTAACCAGCCAGCAGCATTTGCTATAAGGCTTAATGGGGCAAAAGGCAAGATTGATGCTAAAGTGCACAGCCCCATTGGAGCAGTAGAGGAATGTCATGTTTCTGAGTTGGAACCAGGTGAGAAACTTCATACAAGCTCTCCAAAAACCTCCAGTAATTTAGAACATAATAGCTAAATGTTAATAACCAACTTCTCTCTCCATCCATCCTAACTTACCAGTGTGATGTGAATCTAAAATTGGAAGAAAGAGTAGTGTTTGCCATCTTGACCTTTTAGAGGAAAGGTGGAATATTATTCATTAGAATTTAATAAAAACAAAACAAAATGCAAGGCAGTATGCTGCTACCTGCGGCATTCCAAACGACCTCTCTTTTTATCTTGTTGTATTGTTGTTGTCTTTCTAAGATATTCTAGCAATATTCTATTTGAAGAAGTTATCCCCATCTTAAATTAATGGAACTTAATCCATTCTATAACTCTAAATATGTTTCCAGAATGTTTACCAGGCTTAATTACTGCTTTTCTAACCAAGGACAATATTCTAATATTTAGATGTATTCATTGTGGAATAAATGAATTTAATTTCTTTTAACTGTATGAGAGAAAAAAACCTGTTCTCAATGAGAGTCAGCTTTTACTGCCATTGGTGGTTATATCTAGTCTCAATAAAATAAACAGGTTGCAATTAATCTGGTAGTAAAGCAGTGAGAACAGATTTAAAGTCAAGCATTCATGAATCCTAGTCGATTCAGCCATCTGAAATGATCTGGGCTGATTTCAAACCAACCAATGTTTTTAGTACATGCGTGCACAAAATTTAATGTTTAATTTTATGAGTCAATTCCGATAAGTTTTGTAGACTCGTAATAAATTCTTCCTGAATGAAAGTCCCATTATGAGTCTTTTCCCACATAGGTAGTCCTTACAACTATTCCTTTAGTAACTGTTCAAAGTTAGAAGGCCACTGAAAAAATGACTTGTGACTGATTTTCAGACTTACGACCATTGCTGCATCCCCATGATCACATGATCAAAATTGGGGAGCTTGGCAACTGGGATGTATTTATGTCACTTGTGGAGTCCCAAAGTCATGTGATTACCTTCCCAGCCAACTTCTGACAAGCAAAGTCAACAGGGGAAGTCAGATTCACTTAACAACTGCATAATTCAATTAACAACTCTAGTGATTTGCTCAACAAATGTGGCAAAAGGGGTTGTAAAATGGGGCAAAACTCACAACTGCCTTGCTTAACAATGGAAATTTTTAGCTCAAAGGTGGTCATAAGTCGAAGACTACCTGTAATGGGCAGTAGGAATAACTTTGAGGAACAGGAGGAAGAGCCACTGTCAAGACAACCATCAGATAGAAGAAACCTGAATAGGAGCACAACCTGAGAATACATCCCAAAAAAGACACCACCACCCCCCTCCAGTTTCATGAAGATAAAAGGGGAAGTACAGTCAGACTTGTAAGAGTCTGATACCATAAGATTCACTACCAAGACAACAGTCAGATAGAAGAAACCTGAGTTGGGGGTTTCTGAACCTGAGAATACATCCCAAACAAGACCCTTCCTAGTTCTCATGAAGATAAAAGGGGAAGTGACTCAGACATGCAAAAGTCTGCTCCATAACCTTATAATAAAAATAGTATTGACCTGCATGATTTCCCCATTTGATTTACTCTGAAGAGCTGACAAAGAGCTAGATCTCCTATTTCTGTTAGAATCCATATAATAAATTTGAGCTCACTACTCCCTTTAATAACTAGTTCCCTGTGTTAGAAAATCTTCACTCATCAGTAGCCACCAATGAAACAAAGTGACCCAGTAGGTCTTTAAAAACATGATTTTATGCATGCTTATCCAGGAGTAGATTTTATTGAATGTACTGATTCTTAGTGTTGCAGGTAGTTCTCAACTTGTGGTTTAGCCTGTCCTGCTTTTCAGCTTCCAGTGACCCTGAGCCAGCCTTCCCCCAACCTGGCTTCCTCCCGCTGAATTGGGATTTTAAGATCCCACCAGCATGGCTTTTGGAATTCATGAAGTTCCAACCTGAACTAATTTGGATTGTACCATATTGAGGAAGAAGGAAAGTTTGGAATGTTAATTTTTTTTCCCCAGTAGGAGATTCTAAACTAATTAATTATTTAATAATCTGTGTTACAGATAAATACGCTGTCCGATTCATTCCACGGGAAAATGGCATTCATTCGATAGATGTGAAATTCAATGGGAGCCACGTTGTAGGCAGTCCTTTCAAAATTAGAGTGGGAGAACCAGGTCTTGTAGATAGTCCAGCTCTTGTTACTGCCTATGGACCAGGCCTGGAGAATGGCACAACAGGTAATTTCTTCTCTAGATTGTTTTTGATTTAAACTTAATATAGCTGGTTTTTGCCTAAATAAGATTATCTTTCATCTCATTTGCAAACACTGCCTTCTCCTTGTCAACTGGAATTGCAGTGCTGATTAAGGAAAAGCAAATTTGCAGCAGGATGGTGGCATTTGCAGGACTTGTTGCTACATGAAATATGTGGGTTTACATCCATTTTTTTAAAATTTCTACTTTGCTTTCCAGGATTACAATCTATGTTTACTATAGACACTACAAAAGCTGGTCCTGGAACTCTTGCTGTTACAATTGAGGGGCCATCAAAGGTGAAAATGGATTGCCAAGAAGCTCCGGAGGGCTACAATGTTATGTATACGCCAATGACTCCAGGAAACTACTTGATTGGAATTAAATATGGAGGACCTAATCATATTGCTGGTAGTCCTTTCAGGGCAAAGGTGACAGGTAAAAATAATCACAATCATAATGGCTGGGTTCATATCATGTTAAAACAGGATTTTTCAGTCATGGCTTTCCTGACCAGCCTGTAATGGCAAGTAAACCATAATGCTGAATTCATGGCTTGTCACATTTATGGCTTAGCCCTTTGTGTGAATAAACCCAAAGTATCTTGTATCAAAGTGTTGAAAGGAATATCCTTCTGGGTTCAGTTCCAAGTGGGGAAAAAGACACTGGATTCATGGAAGTTGCTT
>JANHGD010006261.1:21866-36035 GCA_027560375.1 Imantodes cenchoa
CCAGCCAACACTGTTTAGCTGATGGGACCCGGAGAAGACCAACCCTGTGGGATCTCATCAGCCGCTGGGAGGAGTGTGGTAGAAGGCGGTCTCGCAGATAATCTGGCCCTAAACCATGTAGTTCCCAAAAATTGTGGCAGACTTGGGCAGATTTGTTCATAGTACTTTGGAAAGGATAAAATTGCAATTAACTCAGCCATCTTCTTCATGATGTCACTGTTTTCTTGGCACCATTAGTAATCCTTTAATTAGACTGGAATAAAACCAGGGCAAATTGGAATAATCATTGAACATATGCTGCTAGGAATTCCTTTCCCAGCCCTATCAGGAAATGTTAGCAGCGAAGCTTTCCTGAAATTCTGGAGGACTAATACTGGAGTATCTAGATTCATGTAACACACTAAACCAAATTCAAATAAACCTACTATTTAAACTTGACAATTGTAGTTTGTAAATCATGGTTTATTAAATAATTTCTTAGCACAATCTGCAACAGTCAACAAAGACAATTCTTAGTTAGTGGGACTGGTGGTTTCCCTTGGTGCAAAACAACTTGTACTATTACTAAAAACCATGAATGATAGGAAGGGAATGGGTAAAAGAAAATCTTTGTTCCCTGTTGAATACTATAGATAGTAACAAAATCAGTTAAAACGAAAGAGGTGAATTTATGTTTGATAAAATGCATTGGCTTAGATGGATTTAAGATAAAAAGAGGAGGACAGACTAGACTCAAGGTGCACACATAATGGTTGCTATGTTTTAGCCTTCCTTGCAGACTTCCTAGAGATGCTACATTATGTAGCTCCTCAGTCTAGCAAGGGTGTTTTGGGGTTATTTGATGAGAAGCAGGGTGGCTTTTGTTTTCTAATCTCAAGGAATATGATCTTTTGGTAAAATGTAGATTTCCTAAATGCTGTACAGAATCCAAAGAAGTACATTTGGTATTTTACTGTTGAGTAGCAGGATTATACACCAAACCATTTTTTGAATTTTTAATTCCAGTAAAGGGGGTTATTTGAAAAGATCCCTTAGCTGCATAATAGCACAGTGATTCTTTGTTCAGGGTGAATGGTAACTTTTCATCTAACTATTTATTTGTTTGGAATTTTGAACTAAACAGCAAAATGCTTAATAAGGAAAAGAGTCCAAAGCAGAATATATGTTAAAAGATTAACAATTCATAAAAACAAACTACATGTAAATATCAAATATAGTGGCAAGAATATAAATAAATTAAAATTCTTTGTAAATGACTTGTCTAGCTGACTCTGAATTAATAATCACAATATATGCATATTATTAGTTTGTGAAAAGGAATTTTAGTCACAGGATGTTTTTCATGGTGGTGCTTTTCCAGAATTAATGTACATTGCCTCTGAAGTAGACAATCAGGCTCATAATGGAGAGGATAGCCTTTACATGCCTTAATCCAAATTCAAAATTGTGATCGGAAATAAATTCTTGCAAAAAGCATTTATCCATTTAACAGTCCAACTGCTGTAATGTTCTGAACTGTTACTTGTTTGTTCACTGTCACTATCCTGTGTGCACAATTATTAGGCAAGCTGTATTTTTGAGGATTAATTTTATTATTGAACAACTACAGTGCTATGTTAATAAACGTTAATAAATCTCAAACCTGAATATTTAAAAAAGTGAAAGTGAGGTTATGGCTTTCTTAGGAGAATATCTATGTGTGCACAATTATTGGGCAATTATTATTGTGCAGAATGATTATGCAACTGAATGAAAAATGAAGATTTTCCCATCTCATTTATTGTCATCTTTTAAAGTGAGAATAATAAAGAAACAACTCAATATTTACAAATAAACATTTCTGACAGTTCAAAAAAAAATATCAGTGACCAATATAGCCACCCTTTCTTTTCAATAACAGTCATAAGCCTTCCATTCATGGAGTCTGTCAGTTTCTTGATCTGTTGACGATCAATTTTGTGTGCAGCAGCAACCACAGCCTTCCAGACACTGTTCAGAGAGGTGTACTGTTTTCTTTCACCGCAAATCTCCCATTTAAGAAGGGCCCACAAGTTCTCAGTAGGGTTTAGGTCAGGTGAGGAAGGGGGACAATGTCACTATTCTTTCATCTTTACGGCCTTTTTCTGGCTAGCCATGCAGTGGAGTACTTCGATGCATACAATGGAGCATTGTCCTGCATAAAAATCACGTTCTTCTCGAAAGATGCAGACTTTTTCCTGTACCGCTGTTTGAAGAAAGTGTCTTCTAACAACTGGTAGTAGATTTGGGAGTTGATTTTGAGTCCATCTTCAACCTGAAAAGGTTTAACTACCTCATCTTCAATAATACCAGCCTATACCAGTATCCCACCTCTACCTTGCTGGCATCAGTGCCCGTTACTGATCCAACCATGGGCCTATCTATCTGGTCCGTCACAGATCACTCTAATCTCATCAGTCCGTACAACCTTTGAAAAATCTGTCTTCAGATATTTCTTGGCCCAGTCTTGTCATTTCAACTTAGGTGTCTTGTTCGGTAGTTGTAGGATTTCAGCCTTTCTTATCTTGGCCATATCTCTGAGTACTGAACACCTTGTATTTCTGGGCACTTCAGGTAGGTTGCAATTCTGAAATATGACAGCACTGGAGAATAATGGGTCCCTGGTAGCTTCATGTTTTATTCTTCTCAAATCTTTGGCAGTTAAGGTGCGTCCTTTTTTCTCAACACATTTCTTCCAACCCTGTTGATTATTTGCAACAAAATGTTTGATGGTTCTGTGATCACACTCCTGTATCTTAGCAATTTCAAGAGTGCTGCATCCCTCTGAAATACTTTTTACAATTTTTGCCTTTTTAGAGTCAGTTTAATCTCTTTTTTAGCCCATTTTGCCTGAGGAAAAGAAGCTGCCTAATAATTATGCCCACCTTGATATAGGGTGTTGATCTCCTTAGGCCACACCCTCCCTCAAATACATATCACCTGATATGCTTATGCCAACTGAGCGTTCACGTTTATACAAGTTAGAGGTGGAAAATATTCATAAAAATGATGATAGGGTCAAAATACTCACTTGCCTAATAATTGTGCACACGGTGTAGTACCATTGGGTGAAAAATGTCTTTGCACAATTGTACACCTTTTAGCAAATGTTAATATTTCTGATTAAAAATTGCATTGAGTGGATTGTTCATAATGGTTTTCCTTAAGATACGCATGGGTAGTTCTTTGCTTTTGGTTTCTCTGCTTCTGTAGTATATATGCATTTCCTCACCTTGATGGAGTTTAAATGTCTTGATTTAATTCTCTTGAGTGCACAGAGGAGAGAAATTATAAAGACTCACTGGTTGACATAGGAAATGAACTTTCTTGGACATTTTGGGGAAAAAAAAGTTGTGATACTTTGCACAGCTTCTGCTACACGCTTTGGCTAAAAAATAACACCAGGCTCTCTTCAATGTAGATTCGGAGTCTGACAATTCTGATAACAACACCATCTTTGTACAAGGACTTGGAGAGGAAGTTTCACCAGAACAAGTAGCTGATTACTTCAAGCAAATAGGTGTTATTAAGGTATTTAAGGTGGTAAAAAAGGGAGCATATCAGCTAAGAATACAGGCTAATACAAGAACAAGGAGGAATACGTGTTTAAAAAAAATGTATCAGTGCAGAACCAAATATTTAAATACATAAAAACAGTATTAAGACACATTCAAATTATGTGGGCTATCAGGATGTGAGCTTGAATTAAAAGGCAGTTAGTATTTCTAACAAAAGATGCTTAATTGGATTCAGATTTGGCAGCTCTCATCTGGCAGATATCCAGTACTGTGAAGCAGCCATTATTCATGTTCTCCATCTTGATGAGTGTAAAGTATAAGTGGTTTCTTCCATTGGGTCTGGGTTAGTAATAGTATTCCGGTAGTCCTTGACTTTTGACACAATTGGGACTAGGATTTCCATCACTAAGCAGTGTGGTCATAAAGCACGATCGCATAGCTTAGCAATGGCAATCCCTATAGTCCTAGTTGCCGTTGTTAACCAAATTCCTCCATTATTAGCTGAGGCAACTTCCAACTGGCTTTTGGCAACTGGAAGCTGGCAGCAAGTTGAAAGTCCTAAGCCAGCAGCCAGTTAAGTAGCTGCTTCCGGGTGGGGGAGGGAGCGACAGATGTGCAACGGAAGTGTGAGGGGGGAGAGAGGCATGGGTCAGGTGCTAGGAGGTGTGGAAGAGTTGGTGCGTCAGGGAGAGTGTGAGCAGTTTGGAGCAAGGAGAGTGCAAGCAGTGCTAGAGGCCTGGGTTAGGGAGGGTATGTAGGGTGCGCCAGTGTGCTATGAGAACAGAGGGACTGGGTGGAGGAGATTTAGTGATAGAAATTCCATTTCCAATGGCCATTGTAACCTGAGGACTATCCATAGATCACAATACTACCCAAATGGAAAACTGCAAAGTATATTGATTTATTTGGTCTCTGCCATACTTTTATAGGCTATTTTCTAGGTTGTTTCCTTTCTGCATTGTTGTTGATGGCCCAGGAAATTTGAAGGCTGAGGCTTGAAAATAGGCCATAGTGTTCTGTTTGTTTATATATTCCATCAGCACATCTGGAAGTAAAGACAGATCCTTACTTCAAGGAGCAGCAAGTCTAAAATTAGTTATGAGATACCACCGAATAAGGAGAAGCAAGTGGAGACAATGTGAAAAAGAAAGCTGTTTCTAGCTACAGTGGGCAGTCATGTTAACTTTCATGGGAAAGGTGGGCTTTGAGGAGACTTAAATGAAGGAAGAGATAGTGTTGCATAAGTGTTCTAGTTGGCAGTGCCAAACAATACAGTGCAGCAGGATAGAAGGGATGATCTTTTGAAGGAACAGATTTTGGACAGCAAAGGATGATGGAATGTGAGGAGTGCTCTTCCTCTTCATGGCAGAATTCACCATTATTAAATTGTTAGGCTCTTACTTGGATGATAAAAATATTTTTTCTCTCTCTCTCTCTCTTTTTCCCAGACAAACAAAAAGACAGGTAAACTTATGATAAATCTATATACAGACAAGGATACTGGCAAGCCAAAGGGAGAAGCAACAGTGTCTTTCGATGACCCTCCATCGGCGAAGGCAGCCATTGACTGGTTTGATGGTAAGCTTGTCCCATTAGGGCTTGCCAACCACTTAAATCACTTGCACTGAAATGTCTCCTCATAGACAAAGATTGTAAAATTGTTAAGCCACATTTATTTATGCATTTATTTATCTGACATATTGGGAAACTGCTCATCTCCTCCACAGAGGGACTCTGGGTGGTGTATAAAATAAAATGTTAAAAACATAATAATGAAGCAGCTGCGGCAAGGGTGGATTCTGTGGAAATGGAATTGATGGGTGGGAAACAGTTTCCCTGGCCAGCACTGAATTTCAGTCGATTAGATGGACTGCCAGGTAAGGGAAGATCGCCTTATAAAATGCAGGTTTTGTATGAAATGTGGTTGTATAGATTCATTGTTTAAATATTGCATTTCCTTGTTGTAGTTGGCCACTAGATTTATTCTTGATTCCCATTCTTCCCTCTACAGGAAAAGAATTCAATGGCAGTGTTATCAGGGTTTCCTTCGCAACCAGGCGGCCAGAATTCCTGCGAGGAGGTGGTGGAGGTGGTGGTGGTGGTGGACGCCGAGGTAGTAACAGATCCAGATCCCTTTTACGTGGTAGTCCAGTGGTACGGTTCCGTTTTGGGTTGTTCATCTGAGTTTCTCCCTGAGAACTGAAACGACACTTCAGCCCAACCTGTTTTTATGATTACCCCTGACCAAACAGTTGGTACCCATTGGCCAGTTTTGATGTCAGAGGCTATTCATACTGCATATTGTGAGTCTTTGCCATAAGGACCACATACCCATTTCCTCACTTTAATTGTAATATTGTGCTTGCAGGTTCACGTGGAGGGGGCTTTGGAAGAGGAGGAGGGGGTTTCCAGGGCCGAGGTGGAGAACCCAAAAGTGGTGATTGGCTTTGTCCTAACCAGTAAGTCACTTTCAGTCTTATATCGAGGGCGCCTAGAACTGCCTAGTTTAGTCTAATAGTAGATTATTTGGGGCAATAAGTACAGTTGGCATTTTGGAAAGATAGCATGGAAATTCCAGCAAAATGGCTTCTCTGTTCATAAAATGGCTGCTATGGCTGTGGGGTTTGATCACCAATAAGAAAAAAAAAACCAGAATATAAACTAGTTAGGTTGCTTAAACCACAGGTCACCAACCGGTGGTCCGTGGACCACTGGTGGTCTGTGAGAAAATTTTGGTGGTCCGTGGAGAAATCTGGCAGGGAGGGAGAGAAAGAGAGAAAGAAACTTATGACCACAATTGAGACCACAATTTTGGTTGCTAAGCAAGAGCGTTGTTAAGTGAGTTTCACCATATTTTTCAAGTTGGCAAAGCCCACTCGGTCACCTGACCACCAAGCCATGTCCACAGAACTGGTAGGGAAAATTTTTAGATTTCACAACTGGTTTACATGACTTAAAATTATGAGTTACGGTCCATGGGATTTAAAATTATGAATTTGGTGGTCTGCGGGATTTAAAATTATGAATTTGGTGGTCCCTGAGGTCCAATAGGTTGGGGACCCCTGGCTTAAACCATCTGGTTTATTCTATATGTTTATTCTGTGCAAGATTTCAAACAAAGCACTTGGCTGCAACTACCCATCATTTTTATTTCCTAAGGATCTTTATTTCCAAGTTCATTTTTGGAAATAAAATGATTCTAGATGTTTTGCAGAATTCTAACTTTATTTTTCCAGTGAAAATAATTTTTAAAATAATTTAAATGGAACAGGGAATCCATCAGTAGCCAAGGAAAGTGTTTGCACTACCAAAGGAACATCAAATTGCCATTTCCTAGACAATAGCTTTTCAGGATTGCTCAAAAGTGCAGGTTGAATCTAGTATCTTTAACTAGAAGGGTTTGACCTCTCACTCGGACCTTGCTGGTTTCTATCTGTTTGAGCTCCCTTCCTGCTGATCTCATGGACCAGTCCATGTTATTTTTGAGACATCAGCATCGAAGTAGTTTGCCGTTGCCCTCTTCAAATATTTGTTTTCCCTCCAAATTTTCTGGTGCACAGTCCTGCGGTTCCCTAGTAGTTTCTCAATCAAGCATTAAACAGATCTGACTCTGGACAAACCTTTCAATAATAGACTGCTTAGCAAAATTCTGCCAGATGCTGTAGAAGATTTCCCTCAGAGAACTATTGAGCAAATATCTTGCTACTGGGCAGTGGCACTTTTCCCCCTTTATTTTGTTTGATTATGTCCATGATCAGGCCTCCGTAGCTGTACCAATCCTATTATAGTTTAATGAGAATTGGAGTCTAAAAAGATGAGGAGGCAATGTTCAATGTTTCTAAATAAGGGCTGTATAGATAGTCCTATGCAGTTCATTTAGTGACTGTTCGAAGTTACAGCTGCATTGAAAAAAGTGACTTACGACCATTTCTCACACTTAACTACCATTGTAGAATCTCCATGGTCAAAATCCAGATGTTTGGCAAATGACCTATTTATGATGGTTGCAGTGTCCCAGGGTCATGTGATCATTTTTTGCAGCCTTCTGACTAGCAAAGTCAACGGGGAAGCCAGGTTCACTTGTCAACCATGTTACTAATTTAACTACGGCAGTGATCTCTATGGCAAGAAGGGTCATAAAATGGACCAAAATTCACATAACAACTGTCTCACTTAGCAACAGAAATGTTGGGCTCAATGGTGGTCTTACGTCGAGGACACCCTGTATAAAATGTATTGGTTATATATTCTTAGTCTCAGCAATTACTGAGAGGGGTTTCCTGGACTTTTTCAGGAGCTGTGGAAATATGAACTTTGCTCGCCGGAATTCCTGCAATCAGTGTAATGAGCCCAGACCGGATGATGGGCGTCCATCTGGAGGAGGTGTGTGAAAACGCCACCATTCAAAAACGGGGGGATGTTGTTGGCTGGGGTGACATTCAGAATTTCTTGTTTTATCTTCCTTCTTTGCAGATTTCCGTGGCAGAGGTGGTTTTGGAGGTGATCGGGGGTTCAGAGGCCGCGGTGGCCGGGGCGGTGGCTTCGGTGGCAAAATGGGAGGAAGGTTGGTGCTGAATGTTTACAGAGCTACAGAAGTGTGTGTTTTCTCCAAATGATGCAGAGAATTGGCAGATATATTAAAGTTCAGTAATGGAAACAGTTTGGAGGCCTCCAAAGACCCACCCGCAGTTTGATGCCTCTGTCATAAGACAGAATGGGGGTAGTGGTAGAAGCGAGCTGGTTTCCTGAAATTCACTGGACAGTTTGTTCTCTTGCAATAATCTTCTGCATAAGATAGTCATGAGGATAACAAGCGGGGATTTGTGTTGGCTGACTTCTTGGAACAATGGATGAGTTGATTCCGGATCATTAATGGCCAGTTGCATGTTTGTCTGAAGCCTTAAACCAGAGGTCTTCAAACTTGCCAACTTTAAGACTTGTGAACTTCAACTCCCAGATTTCTCCAGCCAGCTATGCTGGAATTCTGGGAGTTGAGGTCCACAAGTCTTAAAAGTTGGCAAGTTTGGGGACGCCTACCTTAAACCCTCAGGGTAGATAAGCACTGGTTGTCGGGGTTTATTGTAAATTCCTCAAAGACTTATTTTTAGTTCATGGTTTTATTTTATTTGCTTCCTGCTGTTCTCCAGGCACAGCTAAGCTTTGACAAAATGAAAATATCAAGCCACAGGTTCTACCCCATTAATAAAGCCGTCTTTGCATTCTAACAAATGCAGCTACTAACAGTTTGTTAATGAAGTTCCATACCTTTCTATTTAACTATTGCTAACAATTTCCTGTTTGATTTATCATTCAAATTTATATAATCACTCATCTCTGGGTAGCTTACAAACAATTGCAACTGTATAAAAAGCACAAAAGAGTAATACATTGCTTTAAAAACAAGAAAGATATATAAGTATATACAGGTAGTCCTTGACTCACTTAACAGATTTCTAAATTAGTAACAAATTCTGGACTCAATTGTGGCAACAAATCGAAGACTATCTAAAACATAATAAAATACTTAAAACTCACAGCATATAATCCCAACATCAAAGGAATCAGTATGGGCATTATACCCCGCTACATCTCTCTGCCCTTTGGCAAAACCATGTCTTCTGGCCCTTGCAAAAAGCTAGCCAGAATCAGGGCCAATCTGATTTTTAGGGATAATATTCCACAGGATGGTGCCACCACAGAAAAGACTCTTCTTTCTGGGTCCTGCCACATGGCCGAAAGGACCCACAATATGCCCCTCTGTGTTATTTAAGAAGTCATGACTATTAAGCTATATTGGAATTTGTTGGTGGAACAGATAGATGTAGGTGCAGCTCTGTTTACGGATCTTCCTTTGCAGATAATCCAAAACTTGGAGAGTTTTTGAGATATGGTAAAGCATTTACCTATGGTCCAGAGTCCTATGGATATGGACGGCATACAAATCCCAACAAACAAACAAACAAACAAACATTTAGTTAGGATGACATTCGGTTATGAAGCCTGGATCTGTTGGGTAATCCTAAAAAATTATAACAATGGCTGTATTATGCTTTTGTCTGCTTTAAATAGATAGGGGAGGAATTAATTAAGTGCTGATTTAAATTTCTGACTATATCTTACTGACATTGCTAGTTGCTGTAATTCTTCCGGTTACAATATTCTGAGTTTATTTAGGGGCAAAGTTGAAAACCAGAAAGCTCTTTGGAAGAACAGGACTTTCAGCTAGACCAGGTTTCTCTCTTCCCCTTAAACCTCTTGACGGTTTGCCTCCATGTCTGTTGCTTGTGACCAATACCAACATCCTTAGTAGGAATCACTTGCAGCAAGTAGCTTTACACACTTTGTATATACTGCAAAGAAGTTAAGTGTGAGAATTGAATATTGTTTTCCTCTTTTCCAGAAACGACTTCAGAAGTGATCAACGTAACAGACCCTACTAAAAAAAAGCAGAGAATGTTCCCTTCCTCTTTCTGGTGGCTTTTCACAGCAGAATTGCTGAGTTTCGCCTGCTGCTTTATCCCATGGTCTCTTGGATAGTGGAATTAAATGTAAAAACTGGATTTTTAATTTGGTGGGAGGGACTGGGATATTCTTTCCCTGTTTTTTTTTTCCCCTTTCCTTTTTTTTTAGCAAGTCCATTAAAATTTCATCTTTCTATTTCCAACATTCCCCCATTTTCCCCCAGCTACCAACTACACTTGTTCACAGGCTCTTAAAATAAGGATGGAGTAAAATTGTAAAATATTTGCCAAAAATCTGACATGTTTTATAATACAAAAAATAAAATAAAAGCTGATTGTTTATTTGTGACATCTTGACTGCTTTTAGCCATTGTTATTTCAAGAATTTATTTTTCTGTATTTCACCTCGGAGGTACCCTTGTGTACGTAGTGTTTAAATGGAGATCTGGATTGTTCTAAAATGTGAACAGTTTCGGAATGAAATCATTTGTGTTCTGTAGATCTAAATTATGCAAATTGGCATATACTAACAAATTTGTTAGCTGAGAAGAGGAATTCAGCTATGCATCGCCGAGATTTATTGGAAATATTTTTCAGTTTGAGAATTTTAATGGGTATTGTCCACATCCACATAAACTAATGTTAAGGATTGTCTGTCTGTCTAACCTTACATTTTTTTTATATGGCCACCCATCTACCAAAAGGAATCTTGTGTATTTTTGTAGAAATAAGTATATTTTGGAGAGAGAGAAAAACCCCGCACTGAATTGAAAGTCGAGGTCATGGAGAAAAAACCAGAAAGACAATGCTTTGGTATTTTTTAAAACATGATTGTATACACTCATGGCAGTAATCATAGAGTTTGATTTTTGGTCTTATATTTTCATGTTGCTCTTAAACACTGAAAATTGAAGGGAAAGCAGTCTTGAATGGCTCCCAGAGTTTACAGTTTAGGTTTCTCCATCTATACCTATACAAGCAGAGAATTGATGCATTCAGCAGCTCCCATTTGGATGAGAATGCAACATTGGTCGGTTTATTTTGGTTAAGGCTCAAACAGAGCTCCATAAGCTGCTAATCAATGGAAACAGTTCTCTGAGCATACTTCACATCATTGAATGCCCTTATCCACTTGCATCTGGAATGAAAAGCGGCATGGCCATCAATCTTGAACTGATGATATCCACTATCAAAATGTTTATGCCACCTAATTGGCAGGTTCTTCTAAATCTGTATTTGAAGGAGGAGTCCTTGTTGGTATCTATTCCAATTCTTTTGTAATTTTTAGTCCCATCCTGAGGCAACGCAAAGCTAATCCCTACATTTTTTTTCATTCTTTCACAAAAATGAAACTGCTGAGTTTTGAAAAGTCCTGATTTGTGATTGTTTGCAAGCTGCAGCATTCAGGATGCTGGAAATAGTCAGGTTTCAACACCTGGATGTTCCATATGGGTATCTCATGACAAGTCGTTGGGATTGTCCTGTAGGAAACGGAGCTCTAGGTGGTGCTCTTTGCTTCCATCAAAAAATCAAACAAACAGTTTAAACAGAACTTGCAGAGAGAAGGATTGCTCATTTCCATGAAGGATTTTCAATAATGTGGAATTGAAAAGGAAAAATTCTGGATTTGGAATTGTGTAAAAGAGATTCAGAATAAACCACTGTGCTACACAGATTAGGGTCTGATGCCATATTTGAAGTATTGTACTGTTATTTTAAGGACACTCAGGCTGTATAGGAAAGACAATTGAGATTATTGGAAAGGGGTACATAGGAAGGATCATATCCTGTAGAAGTGAAACTTGCATTAAGGGAATATTGGTTTAAGGGAGGAGAATGATGTTGGATGAATGAAAAAAAGATTGTATTCCATACTAATTGTGGAGTACTGAGGGAGAATGAAAATGTTCTCCTTTTAGGAGAATTTAATTATCCTTCAATAAAGGTTATTGGCAGTAGATTCAGGAACTAGGTATGTTTGCACACGTATGTAAATGTAAGAAATACACTTTAAATCAGGGCTGTCAAATTTGTGGGCTGGAATGTGTCATGTGCTGGCCATGCCCCCACCCAGTTTAGTGAAGGGGAAAATCCCGATATGTCAAGAGACGCTGTTGTGACAACGCGAGTTTGACACATCTGGTCTGCCATCTCAAAGGAACTCCATGGACATTTTTTTTTGAGAATTTTAAATAAAAACAGCTGAAATGTTCACCAGATGTCAGGGATAGACAAATTATGTTGACCTTGGTCAAGATACTTTGGTAATCACTACATTTTTAAAAATTAATTAGGGACAGGTGGTGAGTAAGGTGCATCAAACCCATGTCTCAATTATGAATGAGTGTATAAGATGGTGTGCACACATGCCTTCGAGTTAGTACAAATAGCCCTCAACTGACAACCACAATGGAGCCCAAAATTTCTGTTAATGAAACATTTGTTAACTTGAGTTTTATTCAATTCAATTTATTATTGAATTGGGAAAAATATCTTGAGTTTTGCCCTGTTTTATAACCTTTCTTGCCACGGTTGTTAAATGAATCACTGCAGTTGATAAGAGAATAACCTGGTTGTTCGGTGAATCTGGCTTCCCCATTGAGTTTGCTTGTCAAAAGGTTGCAAAAGGTGATCACATGATCTTGGGACACAGCAATGGTCGTAAGTATGAACCAATTGCCAAACATCAGAATTTTGGTTACATAATCATGGGGATGTTGCAAAGGTTGTAACTGAAAAATGGTCATAAGTCACTTTTTTCAGCACCATTGTAACTCTGGTCACTAAATGAACTGTTGTAAGTCCAAGACTACCTGTACTGACTCTTGGTGACTGGCTGGATAAGCCCTTGAAGTTTTCTTGGCAGGTTTTCAGGAGTAATTTGACATTGTCTTCTTTCTAGGGCTAAGTGTGTGTCTGGCTCAAGTTCACCCAGCTGACACTATGCTTGAGGGAGAACTAGAACTAAGTATCCTGGTTTCCAGCGTTAAGCATTACACTAAATTAACTCTCACTGATATGTAAAATAGAGTTTCCATATTCAAAGATTATCTCTGAATGTCAGCTTTTAGGTTGGTTGGTTGGCATTGGAAAAGTGATAATTATTGTTATGTTATTTGACTGGCCTCTGTGGAAAGAGAAAGCTGATTTCAATGGATCCCTGATCCCTGATCACCGACAATCATAGGAAAGGATAGAAAATACACTCCAGTTCACAGAAGTTTGTCTCAAAGGTGCTTTTTCAAAAGGTAACTGAACTGGTTTTTTCCTTGAGGAAGAAGAACAAAATATTTCACTTCTTATCCAAGAAGCTTCATCAGGGGGAATTGTGGGGGAGGGAATGGAGTAATAGGTACTGATGACAGTTGAGACTGGATAGTGGGGGAATGGAAGGATATGTTTTGACTGGATGGTGGTGGTGGTGGTGGGAGGGGAAAATGGAAGGATTGTATTCCTTTGCAGTCATCTTGTCGTTAGCACTCTCCCTAAGAGCTGTTTAGGCCACTTGTGGGTTATCTTTGCTCTCAGGGTCCCATGAATCTGAGTACAATGGGTTGTGGAATCTTCTGGAATTGCTGCAAGGGCTGCATTGTAGACTGTAGAGGGCTGCTAATGTTAATATAAATGGCCTCTTTTACCCCTCTTTTAAAGTCCACATTTTTGATCCCCCTCCTTCCAATCTCAGCCCTCAGTACCTATCCTTCCATGCGCCCCTGCCAACACAACTGGTGAAGCTTCTTGGATGAGAAGAGAAACGTTCTATTCTTCCTCCTCAAAGAAAAATACAGTCCTGTTTCTTTTTGAAACAGCATCTTTCAGATAGTTCTTTTTCCATTTGCATTGTGCTTAATACATGAAATCTGCAATTTCAGTGCAGATTTCACTATTTTTAGTGTGAAATCTTTTCTGTTAAAACAGTTGTACTCAAGACTGGTACTAGACAAAACAATGATCATAGATTTTTAACAGAAATGTCTCCTACTTTCTATGATTTTCCAGCAGCTGATAAGACAAATTATGTTGCATCTTTAACATATATATATCTACCTCTTCCTTTGATCTTATCCTGAAGAAGTCTTTCTCATACACTCCTTTATTACTACAGATAGAGGGGTATAATAGTGCATACGTAGTTGCTTGATCCCCATCATTAGTGGTGTCGCTGATACGGC
>JANHGD010006262.1:45964-56989 GCA_027560375.1 Imantodes cenchoa
AACTCTATATTTTAACTGAAAAAGTAGGGGGTCGTCTAATACGCCCAGTCGTCTTATACGCCGGAATATACGGTAGTATAAATAAAAAACTTTTAAAAAGAAACAAACAAACAAAAAACCAAATGTAGTATATACAGGGCTATCTGGGACAAAGACAATCCATGGAAGTCTGTGTTCTATTTAATATGTCAAATGGGAAAATGCCATTTTATTGCATTTTCTAATCTAAATGGTCTCTTCCTCTTTCTGTTTTCTGGGGAAAAAATAGCATTTTGTAAAAACTACTCGTACTTTGTGAAATTGAAACTTGACCTTTTTAAAACGAAACTAGTTTTGTGTCAACTTAAGAAATAACTAATTAGACAGAATGCCAGAATAACAGCTCTGGAAATTATTATTATTTTAATGAAAGTCTTGTGCAGTGCATTGAATGGCCTATTTCTGAATGACAAAATAGGTCAAGAGAGTTGGCAGAAGTGAATAATTGCACACTAAGAGGAATACTGAGCTATGCAAGATTTTTTTAAAAAAAATCACTCTGAAACTGTCAATAGTTGAGATTTAAGCATATGCTGGGTTCTAATTTTGACAGCAAAGAGCATTCACACAGCCACTTATGTGCATATTCCGAAGATGTGTTAAACCATTCTCTTTTATTACCATGCACTGGCATGCTATCTACTTATCCCAGTCCTCCATAGACATCAGCTCTGTGATTTAGAATAACACGTGAATGTAAAATTGCTGCATTTTGGTTATCACTAACTGATAATACAATCAATGCATACATATGGTTTTATATTCCAAGTAGAATTAACAGAATATAGCAACTTTATAATTTCCAGAAAATTCTCAGGATCATGCTTATACATACAGACGTTTCAGTGCAAATTTAAACAGCTGTGCACAACTTCCTATTAAGTTCCACTGTCTGCTTAATGTGTCATGCAAACAAGCCCAATCTGTTGCTAGATAAGCTGAGTTCCTAATGCAGATAAGTTCTTTTTCTAAAAAACACACAAAATGTTTACATAAACTCATGCACATTTCTTACAATATGCAGGCATTATTGCACAATTAATCCATTATATAAATGGATTAATATATTTATTTATATTTATATAATCTTTAAATAAATAGATAAATATTATAATATCTGTCTATTATATTGAAACATAATAAACAATTGTCTATGAGATTCTAAGTAATCAAGGTCAGGGGTGTCAAACTCACATCATTAGGCATCATGTGATGTACCAGGACTTCTAAACCGACATGGGCTGGCCAGTGTATGATGCATCTGGCCCATGGGTCGGGAGTTTGACAGCCCTGATCTAGGTTATGGTTGTCCCAAAGGTGCTTTTCAGAAAGCAACTGGACTTAGTTTTTTCCTTGAAGACGTTTAGCTTTTGCCTGAACTGAGTCTGAACAAAGTCTAGTTGCTTTTGGAAAAAGCAGCTTTGGGATAATACACAGTTCTATTTGCTGTTTTTATCAAACCAAACACGAGAGGGTTTTTTTTTCAGACCCACACATTTTTATATAAGTTTTTCTTTATGGAAAACTGCATCACAACATTTGGAAAAACATGAAAACTTGCGTTTTGATTTGCACATTAGGTGGAGAAGCACCGATTTGAAAAGTCTGTGCTAAGATATTAATTGAACAAACTTTCACTCTGTCATTTCTATTTTCCCTTTATTGCTTGAGCATTTTCTCTCTCTCTCTCTTGTTTTTCTTCCAATCACTCTTACATGACCTTCAGAAGATGCAGCGCATTGCCTGCTTCTGCCCAATAAACTTCTGAGTTTTAATTAAATGAAAGTTGGAATTCAAAACATCTAGAAACATCTGAAGCCAAAAATTGATAAATTAAATCACTTCATGGGAATATTCAGTTTATAATTAGTATATCATGGCTTTGGCTAGCCAAATTTATGAACTGGTTCTGCCTCCTGCTGAATTGGCACCTGCTGTTGAGCTGCCCAAAAGTGTTTCTGGCTCTCATGATTAGAAAAGGCATACATATGAGC
The DNA here is from genome assembly GCA_027560375.1 of Imantodes cenchoa. NCBI lineage: Eukaryota > Metazoa > Chordata > Lepidosauria > Squamata > Dipsadidae > Imantodes > Imantodes cenchoa. The sequence goes on from JANHGD010006262.1 coordinate 47,998, forward strand.
ACCTGATGCTAAATTAGGAAGAACTGGATATTTTACCAAGAAGAAAAAAAATCATACCAATAATCTGCCATCATAAGAAGGAATGTATCTTATAATTAGACAAATACTTTGCAAATATGCCAATATTTGCTTTTTACGAAAATATTGGTAACCTATAGATTAAGAAGTTTTGAAATTTTTGTCTTTAGAAATTTAAGTTCTGTGTATTTTATATCCCCAAGTTCATGGAAGCTGAGTGAATTTTGTATAATTTCTTTTCCCTGACCATGCTTTCAGCTGTCCAACAAGACAATACGACTGGGAATAAGAACTCCAATGTCTCTCTTTCAGGGGAAGCAATGCACAGATTAGAGCTAGACTTTTGCTAAAATATTAGATATTAGAATTAGAAAATATTAGAATTGGAAAAAGAAGATGTATCTATTTGTCTGATGGAGTTTTTTTCCTTCTGTCAGACGAGCTATGGTATTTTTGGTGACATTTTAAAGTTGGCAGGAAGAAGAAGCATTCAGAAAAAAATCACCAGTGGATCTTCTGTTTCTTTTAAGAGAAAATCTCTGCTCCATCTTTAGTTCTACTGGTATAGATAGTTCTACTATCGTTCTTAATGAACGTTGTTAAAGTTCTACTATCATTGTTAATGAGGGAACAGGGAAAGGGGAAAAGAGGAGAGGATCTTGCTGGATTTTAAATGTCAGTAGAAAAAGACAGTTGATTTTGCAAGTTGTGGATCAGATCAGCCCTGCTAGGAGGCCTTACGGACTTCTCACCTTTCGAGGCTGGGGAGAGTCAGGCTGAGGAGAAATGGCTCTTGGCATCCCTCTTGGCTGCAGGCCAAGGAATCTCTTGGAAGGATATCACCTTCCAAGAGCTGCTATTGCCACTGTTCCTCGCCTCCCCAAATTGCTGGCAACTTGATTGATTAAATGATTACTATGGCTGGCTAGACTATTGAATTATAGTAAGGCTTTGCTTTTCAATTAAGATCATATTTTTCTGCGCTGAAAGATCAGAACTTTTACCTATACAGATAATCCTCAACTAGTGACTGCAATTCAGACTGGAATTTCCACTGAAAGTCATTAGGTCATAAGTCAAGTTATGACAATTTTCATGGCAGTTATTAAGTAAATCATGGCCATTAAGTAAATCATGCAGTTATGAAGTGAACCCAGCTTCTTCAATGGGCATTTTTTGCTAGGTTTTGCCAGAAATTGGTAAAAAATGTCTCAAATCACAATAATATGACTGCAGGATGCTACAACCATTCATAAATCTGAGCCACATGCAAACCACCCAGATTGCAATCATGTCACCAAGGGGTGGTGCAAGTACATGTTGTGAATGAATTTTTCTTGAAGTAATTGTAATTCTGGACCATCATTAAATGAATAAATCATAAGTCAAGAACTACCTGAGCTACAATAAGTAGACAATTAGTTACATGTAAGATACAACAATGAGGTCTAGTTCTTTTAAGCCCCTGGGAAAACAAATTTCTTCACTGGTATTAATGAGCTATGCCTTGATTTTAGATTATTTCGATTTTGGAATCCAAAAGGAGGTGATGTTTTTCACTACAAGTGTATTATACAACTAACTAAAATATTGGGTAGATGTTTACCTCTGTATGACATGACTATTACAGGATATGTAAAGAAAATAAATTAACTTCTGTTTTCAGATGATATTGTTTTCTCTGTTTTTATATGATTAAGAATGAATCCCTGGCTTACATCATGACCTAATCTAGAATGTATTTTGTTTTTTCCATTTCATACATGGATATGAGAAACATGAAAATATCATCTGAAAAATGGTTATGGAAAGATACATTTTGAGGAGGCTGACAGTATAGACGGCTTTCCTCTACTGTGAAAAGATTGAAATGGAAGAGTAGAGTAGAGTAGAGTACAAAACAACACAACACAGCACAACACAACACAGTACAATACTTTATTTGGCCAAAGGTGATTAGACACACAAGGAATTTGTCTCCAATGCAGATAATAATTATAATAATACCAATACCAATAAGAAGGTAATAGAAAAGATGAGAAGGATAATAGTAATACAGCCATACTAAATAAATATACTTAGACATAAGACAGTACTGTGGGAATTAGATGTTCAGCAGAGTGATGCAGTGGTGGGTTTCTAAGGTTCGCCCCGGTTCGGGGGAACCAGTAGCGGCAGCAGCGGGAGGCTCCACTCACCCACCCAGACATCATCATATGCTGCACAGAAGCATCGTGCCCACTCACCTGTTCCCAAACCGGTAGCAAAGGTAAGTGAAACCCACCACTGGACTGATGACACAAGGGAAAAAAACTTTGGTTACTTTGGCAGAGGGGCATTTAGGCTATCAGATCTAACTTTGTTTTGCATGCAGCAATTCAAATTAGAGCATCTGCAGCCAATACCTATCCAGCTTCTGCTTGAAAGCATCCAGTCTCTCTGGGAATTGGTTCTACCATCAAATTCCTGTTATTGTTAGGACACTTTGGTTAATTTTCAAATAGGATCTTCTCTCTTAAATCCATTACTGCATATCCTGTGTTTTGGAATGGTAGAGAACAGGCCTGTGTGCTATATGTTCAGATTTTGAAAGAGTCCTCTTCTTGAAAGAGCTCTCTTCTTAAGTCTAAACATTTCCAGATCTTTCACTCTCTTTTCATAAAACTTCATAATGTTTATATGCTTAGGGAAATTAAAGTCCCTTTTCAGCTCTTTAGTAGCATTTATCCACTCACTGCATTTTGGGTGGACAAATCCAGACAACTCCTAATTTGCAGCCAAGAGAAATCGGCTTTGTTACACCAAGTGGTTGATAAGCCAAATAGTTAAATGATTGTGGTCTCAAGGGGGAAAAATCATTTGGTCAACGCTAGAGTAGGAAAGAAAAAGAAAAAAAAATGTAGATCACTATATTCTAGTTGTGGTCCAAGTCTAAGTATGTCATGCATATCATAGTCCCTGGTTGAAGAATGGGAAGAAAGAATCTATAATTGTTACAAAGAAAAGCATTTGTCTTCAATCTAGCCTATGAATTTATGCGTCTATTTCTAGAAGCTCTTATTCTTCTGGAAATGGCTAAAATTACTATTGTGCTTTCTTTTGATCATAATTATTTATTTCAATGGGAAAAACTGAACATTGGAAATCAGAAAATACAGAGAGATACACAATAAAAATTATTCTCCCCCACATACAAAAATGCAGTTAGTTTTAACATACACAAATGTCTACACCTAAAAAAAACCCAGCAGTAGCAGCAAGAAAAGCAACATATATTGTAAAGCACTCTGAGAAACAGAAACAACCAAATACTTTTTGAGATAATTGTAAGAAAGGCTGTGTTGCAGTATATCTGTTGTGTAACAAAAGTATCACTGAATTATTGTATCTGTCCCCACTGTCAATCAGTGTTGACTAACTTTATTACTCCAAGGTTTCTTGTGCAATGTACTTCCCAGTTTTAAATCTAACTAGATATGACATGGTTGGCCTTAAGATGTCTTCTTTTGTTGAGCTGTGGCCTCATTTTTAATCAATGCTAAAACATAAACATTCAATGTCTGCTGTCAAATAATCTTGATATAGTTAGAGCACACAAATTCACTGGTGAAACCACAAAATTCAATTGTCCTTATGCACAAGTGGATCAATAGCTTTTTTAAATTGTTATTTTAAAAATAATGCTGTTGAAATCCATTGGAGTTTGCTCCGTTAGGGCTTTCCATTATGAAAATCCCATACCGGTAGTTTATTTACTGGAATAGTTATTGTATGCAGAATAGTTTACACTTTAGTGAAATATACAGGAAGAAGTTGACGTTAAACTGAATAATAATTTACACTTATACCAGTAAGCTGATTTCCAATAACAGTCAATCAACGATCTCCTGTGGTCCCTTTGTTAATAACTTTACTGTTGTTTAATACCTGCAAAGTATATAATCGATACAGAATACTGGTTTGAATAGCAAATTGGATGAATGCAGTGCTAAATGTCTAAATGATGCCATTTATATTAATAAATTGTTAATAAAATAACCATTATGCAGTAAATGGGAACAATTATTTCAATATGAAACATTGCTAGAGCAAAAACATCAGTAATGTACAGCTAGAAAAATTCTCAGTGAACTTCCCTATCTTTTTGAATAATTTTTTCTCTTTTACAGTTTGTAAAAATTCTGAAAATATGAGATGAGTAAAGTAATATTATGAATGAATAGCGGCAGTTACAATTCTGTGAATGGATTTTAGTATTAATTTAAAATCCTGCTTGAGGACATGTTGGAAGCTATTCAGATTCTTCTGAAAAAGAGTACCGTAGAAAATTAAATAGATAAATAGGTTTCTAATAGGAAACTATAGGTTTACGATTGTTGTGTCCGACTCTGGGGGGTAGTGCTCATCTCTGTTTCTTAACTGAAGAAACCAGTGTTATCCGAAGACATTTCCATGGTCAGGTGGCCAGCATGACTATATGCTGAGGTGCATGGAACATTGTTATCTTCCCACTGAAATGGTACCTATTTATTATTCACATTCGCATGCTTTTGAACTGCTGGGGTAAGTAATAGGAGCTCACCCTATTGTGCACTGCTCCAGGTGACAAGCTCAGCATCTTTAACCGCTGAACCATTGAGCCCTCTTCATTGGTATCTAAGAATGAACACTTTAAAAAGGTGTAGGATAGCATTGATTATCAGTTGCTTTCTGGATAGGTCAAGTTAATGTATGAAAATTCACACAATAAATCTGACCCACTAAAATGCCGGTCTCAATTGTGAATTGGATCATTTGGCATACACAAGATCCTGTTTATCCAAGGCAGCTAATATTTTGTTTTAAAAATTCTGGTACATAGGTAAATGATACCAGTAGTGGTTTTAGCTACTCAACGGCAAACTCACAGGATTTCAGTATTACCAGATAGTACCCCCAACCCAGGAGCCAATTTGGAGAGAGTAACTTGGCTCATCATAGTTGAGTTCTGCGTTTTCTTTGCATATTTGCTTAATAATCGTCTTCTGGTCCAGCTCAATTGTATATTGTATGATGGTGATTTGGCTTGACATTAGGAGCAGAATACCATATGTCACTGTTATTTAGCAGAAATACAACTAATTAGGGAATTTACATGCATTGTAAAAAAAGAGAGAAATTAAAATAGATTAAGTTTAATTCTGGAAGGAAAAGGAAGAAGGGGGTGACAAAGAGGGTAGCAAGGTGGATGGGTTACAGTAGCAGTGGAAGATCTGAGAATCCAGTTAGGGACCAATTGTCATGGAGAAAATGTATGTGGTCACTAAGAGTTGATACCAGCTTGATGGCACACAATCAATCAGACTTAAAATTCCCTGACTTCAATAAGGTTACTCTTACTAGATTTGAAGCTACATTTCTGCAAACATATGGTGTAAAAAAGCACCCTTAAAAATTAAGGAATTAAGCATATAAAGAGTCTAGAATACATGCATAATAATTTTGCTGAGTTAAGAGAGATCCTTTATTTGAGTCATTCATTTTTATCATTCTATTTTAATATTTATTTCACAGCATTGCAGTTGCATTTTTCTCAGGGCAGCTTGGAATAGGCATACTGTGGAGTCTTGCTGCTCAATACTGAGCTACATGTATTTTCTTCTATTAGGCATAACTGTATTATAATGAAATTGAATGCACAGATTTATAATACAAATATATATTTCATTTAAGCCATGCTTCACCTTACATCCCTTTTCAAGTATGCTGGGAAATAAAAACAACATAATGCAGTATCTCTCTTCATCGATGGAATGCAGTATTAGAATAAAAACGTGTGTGCATATTTTAGGCAACATTCTCTATTTCAAATCTGAATTTTACTATTATAGATTATATATATTAGGAATGCTTGTTTCAAAATAACACAGTTGAAAGGGACTTTAGAGGTCTTTTAGTCCAACCCACTGCTCAATCAGGAGACACTATAGCAGTGATAGTGAACCTTTTCGGCACTGAGTGCTGAAAAGGGAGAGTGTGTGTGTGCTTGGTTCGTGCGTGTGCACTGAGGTGGGTTCCTCCTGGTTGGGATTGGTTCAGCCAAACTGGTAGTGACCTACTGGTGATGTCACGATGATGTCACTGACCCGTTTGGTCAGTGCCTGTCTGTGCACGCTGCCATTTTAAAAAAATATATTTTTAAAAATTTTAACTTTTTTTTCTTCTGAGTCTGAACAGAAGCTGAGTTTCCAGCACTGTGCATGCAGTTGCCATCTTCTTTTTGGCTATTTTTCAGATTTTTTGGCATGTGTGTGCATGTGAGGTGCATGTGTGTGCATGTGAGGTGCGCCCATGCGGCGTTGGGGGAAGCGAGTCGGCAGCGATGTAAGTAGGAACCCACCCCTGGCACGCATGTGTACTTGTCTGGGCTATAACCCAGAAGAGTTGTCCAGGGTGCCTGCGTGTGCCCGAAAATGAACTTCTGGTTTCCAATGTGCGCATGTGCACTGGCCAGCTACTCTTCTGGGTTTGTGGTGTGCATGCGCACAAGATGATCAGCTGGCTGGCATGCATGCTCACACTGGAAAACAGAAGATCATCTCTTCCAGTTTCTGGCACTGCCACATGCATGAAGGCCAGCTCATCATTGCGTGCAGATGTCATCAGAAATCCGGTTGAGGAACAAGTGATGCCGCGCATGCCAGGCAACATGGCACTCCATGCCACTTCGGGCACTTGTTCCATAGATTCGCCATGACGTCCCTATAGCATTTCAGACAAATGGCTGTCCAATCTCTTCTTAAAAACCACCAGTAATGGAGCACCTACAACTTCTGAAGGCAAGTCGTCTCACTGACTAATTGTTCTAACTGTCAAGAAATTTCTCCTTATTTCTAGGTTGATTCTCTCCTTGTTTACTTTCTTTCTGCAGTAGAAATCCATGGCAATTTTTTTTACATATCAAATGCAATTTACTTCCTATATTATTAACTGAAAGAAGGTGTACATTAAAAAGCAAACAAAACACTTGCCTTTCTCTAAAATATTTCATTCAAGATAATTGCAGATCCTGTTAAATATAGATACACTTCAATACATCAGAATTTCATGTTCTTATTGGGAAAACAACAATATGTCACTGAAGATACAGCTGGAAACCACATTTTAATATACCGGTAGTCTTTCTTTTTTCTGAGTTTGAAAAGAGTATGCGAAGATATGAACTGTTTCTACAAAAGCTAAAAGAATTGTAGGATCACAGAGTTCAAAAGGCCATTAGAGGTCATCTAGTGCAATCTTTTCTGCTCAGTGGGGGATCCACTACAGCATCTCTGACAGAAGATCATTCATTCATCATTCTCTGAAGAATTCTAGTAAATTCTAGTGAATAAATTCACTGCTTCCCAAGTAACTGGTTCCATTGGTAAACAACTAATCTGTTCAAGAAGTTCCACCTCACCACATGAATTAGAACAGGGGTCCCTAACTTCTGGGTTGCAGCCCGCTACTGGGCCGTGAACCATTTGGAACTGGGATGTGGAAGTGGCGAGTGAGCATGCGCGTAGCCCCACTTGTGTGAGCAGCTGATATGCACTTCCTTTGCACAAGTGGTGTGTGTGCATGCCCACCACTGATGCAAATGGAAGTGCACCCCTATGCCTGCGTACGTGCATGCCGCTCGCACAGAACCACCCATTGTCTTACCTTACTGTCAGTCCACAAAGCCAGAAAGGTTGGGGAACTCTGAGCTAGAATTGCCCAAATATCCAAACTCTTTAGATATCTCAGGGATGTCAATCATTTCAATACTATATTTTAAAGATTTACTATTATGAAATAATACACACGGCTTCTCTTCTGTGGAGCTAATATTTTAAACATCATAGGAAGATGAATCTGAACTTAAGGCAACCCCCAAAAAAATACTAGAGAGAAAAAGGGTTACCAGTAAAGAAAACAGTTCTTGAACACTACTCAGCATCCATACTTTGATGATTATGATTACCAGCTTCAACTGGAATAAATTCTGAGGAGCTTTTTTTCTCCTGTAATAAATGTGAGCCACTAACATTTGTATATGTGCATAGAAATCTCTCTGTATGTGCCTTTCAAAACACAGCAGACAAAATAGATGATTATTAATGAATGGTCACTTTTTAAAACTGCCAGTAAAATAAGGTGTCAATTGGTAAACTTAGTTGATCCCCCTACCTATATATGGACAATCCAACTTTTTTTCTGTTACAAAATACTCTTCACAATTTTCACGAATAACAAGTGTTAATCTACAGAAAGACTTCAACATAAACTTTTACTACATACCTATGCTGTAGTAAGCCTTACTGAGGTCAAGGACTCTTATACTTGGAAAAGTACTGTATACATAGACTGAGAAAACTGTGGGAGAGATCCTTGGCATATTAAGATATTGATTTTTGTTTTTTGTCAAAAGCAAAGAGTTCAAAAAAGTTCTTTGTGCTAGGTTGTAATCATCAAGAAGATTATGTATGCTTACTCTTATGAAGTCTTGCTGAGTCTGGAGTTGACAGTGTCTATGCATGGAAACGAAGGTATCTGTATAAGCAGTTCAACTAAGCGCTACTGAGTGAAACAACTAGTTCTTTTACTCAGATAATGATTGGACAAGGGTTCATTAAACTCAACCCAAACCATGTATTATAATTTATACTTATTGTATGTATACTTATTGTATGAGTCAGCTCAATATACACCATACTATCAGCAGCAAACCTCAAGAGAGACTGTGGTGTGACTTTTCCCAGGAGCCTTGGAACTAAATCATAATATTTGGACTTGAATCTTTCACATTCAGAAAATGAATTATTAAAGCTATTTTTGTACTATTTTTATATTTTATAAAGCAGTTCACAAATTAATAAAGCTACAGGTGAAACTCTAAAAATTAGAATATCGTGCAAAAGTTCATTTATTTCAGTAATGCAACTTAAAAGGTGAAACTTAATATATGAGAGAG
>JANHGD010006269.1:137779-147970 GCA_027560375.1 Imantodes cenchoa
TGCCTTTTGCTGAATGCTGGGCTGGCCACTCCCACCCGGTCATATGACCGGCAAGCCACACCCACAAAATAAGCCACACCTACGGAGCGGTATTAAAAAATTTAGGAACCCGCCCCTGTCCTCAACCACTTGTATTGAATCACCATTTGTTTAGTGAACCGTCGGAAGTTACAATAGCACTGGAAAAAGTAACTTAAAACCGATCCTCACAGTTATAACCACTGGAGCAATTCCATCACGTGATCAAAATCTGGGCGCTTGGCAACCGGCATGCATTTTATAAGGGCTGCAGCATCCCGTCATGTGATCAGCGGGTGACCTTCCCAGGCTTCTTCCAATAAGCCAAGTCAATCAGTGAAGCTGATCGGTTTAACAACTACACGATTCACTTAACAAATGCAGTCATTCACTTAAATTGTGGCAAACATGGTCATAAAATTGGATGCACCTCAACAACCAGCTTTCTTTAAGCAATAGAAAGTCTGATCTCAATTGTGACTGTTAAGTCAAGGACTCAAAATACGTTAAGGTCAACCTGCCATGGGTTGTGAAACACGGTGATGTGCAATGAGACCTTGACAGGGTTTGTGGTCTTCTAGCGTAGTTCCTCCTTACTAACCGTATCAAATAATGCTCTTTCCAAGCAAAAGTCTGAATTTTCTTCCCACTTGGGAACATACTAAAGATTTCAAGAAGTGCATATTAATCCATCGTAGGCCAAATAAAGGCTGAAAAACCACATTCTTTGGGTATATCATGCAAGCAAGTGATGGACAAGAAAAACATGAGCAAAGTTGGAGAAAGCCTGCAAGGTCCCTTCCAACTCTAACACATAAATAAATAAAAATAAAAACAAGGCAGGAGCAAGGACAGCCATGGAATGTCCTTGGAGGGGAAGACTTGAGTTTTGATGGAATCAGGTCAAAATGGCAGGCATTTATCCATACAGCTGCCAGAGACCAAACTTCCATTCAATGGCACCCAACAGTCTCAACAGCAAATCAAAACTTTCATATACTGTGCGTTTTTATGAAAACATTTTTTAAAAATCAAACGTTATCTGGACATCTTGCTCAAAAGTTGACCAACCAAAACTTTTGGTCATACTTAATGATAAGCATTGTGTTTAACTCCTTTAAAGTTAGTTTAAAAAAAAAAAGTCCTTCAGAGGGACATCACAGGATAGTTTTGAAGAAATAAGTTACTTTATTTAGCAGATTCACAATTCATAGCTTCGGACCAACCAAAGAAAACATCAAGGTACCACTTTTTTTTTTCCCCCTCACCCCACAAATTAGAAGCTTCAAACCATGTCTGGGAAAAAGAAACCCTCCGTTTGTGCAACCATAATCTACGTTTTGTATGGCAAGCACAATGTTAATTTCCAACGTTCTCTGATTCCTCTCACCATGATTTAAAAAAAAAAAAGATAAACTAATCAAGAAACAAAGTCATTTTTGCTTGTTCTCCAATGGCATAATTCATGTGAAGGTTTTGCCATGACAATCGGGCTGATATTTTATTGACTCTGGATTGCAGAAAGTATTTTTCTCAGTGGTTACAATTCAAATTACAGGAAAAATGTTGATCACGTGACTGAAATAAAATTACCAAGTAATCTGCATGGCTGAGAAGATCTAGTCTTACATACTACAATAAAATTCCCAAAGTAGATTAAGGTTAAGCATTTACTGCTTGTCTGGTATTTGGCAAAAGGAAAACGATTTAGGAAGGGTCAAGTTACCGCTGGATGCACACATGGGTTGTTTTTATTAATTAAATCAACCCAAGTAGAAATTCAGTTTACATTTTTAAAACTTAAAAAAAAAAATCATGCACACATACATGGGGATATGTCTGAACATTTTTTAGTCTTTGCTAGAGCCAGGCATTTTACATTCAGAAACAAATAATTAAGCCAAATATTTCTGCCACTAAACACAGTCAACCCCTAGCACCACTTTAGACAGTACACATCCCACCGAAAAGCAGGTGACCAATTTTTGCCTCTGGATTTAAAATCACTTTTAAAATTCAAGAATGCTATCACACAAACAACTTCAGTTTTTATGCTACTTAAGACAGCAATGCTTTATGTAATGCAGTTTTTATAATTACACAGTAATTATAAATTGTGTAGTACCAAACTGATGGCAAATTCCATTTTGTTGAAAAGGCCTCAACATTGCAAAAGGAATTGTCTTTAAAAAACAAGAACAGCATGGCATCGATGCCCTAATCTTCAGCACAGGGATAGAATTCAGTACATCTCGTTAAAATTAAAACACACACACACACACGCACACTAAAACACAAAAAATACACAGCATACATCAGTGACTCATTCGGAGAAAGCTGTACCCAAATTTTAAGACAGAAAAACAGCACACGCACGCTTTGTAGAGTTTTCATAATTCAAGTCTTCGCTGATATTTACACAAGAGAAGAAACAAAGAGTAAATAACATATTTGACTTAGCCAATTCCAGCAGCTAAAAGATTTCCAATTTTTATTCAATGGTTTCCTTAAACTTTTCCAAAAGGTTACTGAGGGAGTGGCTGTAGGATCCTGTCAAGAGTTGCTTTTAAAAAAAAAAAAATCAAGCAATTAAGATTTTTCCTCCTATTATTTTAGCATCTGCGTAAAAGTGCATTTTAATGACATGGATACAAGAGACATTAGCAAGAAAACATCATGAACGATATCAAACTTGCCTTTTTCGTTCTTAAATATTACAAAGGAGTCTTAAATACGTCGAATCCATGTTTCCAATGTTGTTCTATCGAACAATTAATTTTTTTTGTTTAAGAAAAGGGCAAAGTGGTGTTAAAACGATTAAAAGCCAGGAGGTATTTCAAGTGCTGCTCTCATATAAAAACACAAAGAATAAAAACCACAAGTGTTAAAGTTTTTAAAAAAATGTCTACGGTTGGACAAAAAAATAGTGGCAAGCCAAAACATACCCGGACCGCAGCAGTGGTGTAGCATTTTCAATCTTTCATCATGATTGAAAAACCTGAAAATGCTAGATGTCCCTCTACCTCTCTTGGCTGGGCAAATTCTTTCCATTTCGGCACGTTTCAAAAACGGTGAACTTTCCAATAATTGCAATCGGCAGACTCGAGCTAGTTCTAAAGTACACGTTCCAGTTTTCAACTAATTAGTGTTAGCATCGACCTTCAGTGAAATTCAAAGCTAAATATGCTTCATATTGGAAAAGAGAAGAATGTATGTATGTAGGTGGGAAAGGTACACGCAAGTCACTGGGGCACTTAGTGATATCTGCAGCCAGTTGCAGTGGCCACTCGATGACATGTGTCATGATGTTTCCATGCCAAAGCTACACTTACACGCGTGTCTGATGCAAGCTGCAGCATTGACATGATAAGGGCATCGCACATGTTGTCACCTGCCCCCGTCCCCTTTTCTGGTACCCAAAAGGACAATCTTGATTTTTCTTTTTTTTTCCTTTACCACTAAAAACATTACATCTGCCTTAAGTCTCAGTTATGATCCAGCCAGGGTAAAAGTCAATAGCTACTCTCCGTTGCAGACAACGGCAGAATCAAGTAAAAAGGATTCTCTCTCTTCCATTGAAAGTGCTGAACCTATTTGGCTGGATAACAATTGGGAGTGGCATGGAAAAGATGGAGAAGGCCCTGCAGTTAAGCGGGAACTCCAGTTAGTAAATAATTACTCCATACACAGACCCCACTGTGGTCAATGCAAGGGGGTGGGGAAGGTTTCCTCTTCGTGCAGTTGCTATCTAACACCCTTCCCTCATTTACTCCCAAAATTTTAAATATCCGCAGGCATCAGGCTGGTGAGGTTTGCATAGGCCCACAGAAAACGCTTGTTCTGGACGCTGGGATGCCTCTGCGTGATGATCACAGTGAACTGCAGTTGTAAAATAAGAACCCACCACAGGCGAAGAAGGCTCCCTGGCGGTAGTCTACTCACAGCTCAAGTGGGTTTGGCTTATGCTACTCAGCCTCGAATAAATTTGCATTACATCATGGTTATTTTGCAAAACCTTCCTGGGCTCAAATCAAGAGTTTTATAAAATGTAGCAAGTATTACAAGTTGAGTATTGCATTCAAGTCTTAACAATTCAGTAGGATTTAGTGGCTGGGGGAAGGAAAGAGATTCTTGAAGAGAAAATGAGCCTTTCAAGGCTAATAAAACTGGGCAATTAATGAACGACTAATAAGACTGAGTAAGTCTAAGAGCAACGGTGAGCAATTTCTTATTCCTGCTACTAGTCCTTACTGGGCAAAGCCTCACCTATTGAAAGTTAAGAACAGCCAGGCTCAATAATACTCTAATTTCAACCACTCCGTAAAACGATAATAGAAGAGAAAGAAATAGCAGTTATGTGATCAAATGTGGATGGGCTCTCCCCCTTTGGGAATATGGGATAATGACCCGATTCCCAGAAGAAGCTGCCCACACCTGCCTGAGAAACAATGCGACCCAATTAAGTTAGCCGGAATGCTACCGGTGATCAGATGAGAAGAAGCCCTCCAATATCACCCTCCTTTCTTTTGATGCCACACACACAACATGGCGCAGAAACAAGGCGGCCGAAGGACAGTTGTGTTCGTCAGCAAGAAAAAGCCACCCATCAGCAAAAGCCGGATGCTAAAGGAAGCTTCCACCGTCGTCGGCATGAGGCACCCAATACGTCTGACATCAAAGGATACCGCAAAGTCATTAGCCGACCTAGAGGTGTCAACGCACCGATGCAGCTGGCAAGCCTGTTCCAGAGAGGGACAAAAATCCAGGTTTTTGCTGGGTCTTTTCGACATCCGCTTTCAACCGCACAAGCAAACGACAACGACAACAACAGGCCCTTCCCACTCACACTGACAACAGCTATAAATTGACCATTTAAAACAAAATAAAATAATAATAACAATAATAACAATGGATCCAAACACACTGTTTTAGGAGAGTCTCGGCACAGTCGTTGCAGATAGCCCCAGAATATGCTAGCTGAAGGTATGTTTTTCCGCTCGGCTTTTTAGAATTAGGACACGTGGATTGTGAGATCGAACTGTGCGACGGGAACACCAAAGAGTTTGCTTGGTGGGGAAAAAAACAAAAACAGAACGTACTTTAGGTGTGGAAACCGGAAATGTCAAAAAGAGTCATCCAAAAACATGAAAGATCTATGGAAAGCGTTAGGAGGTTCCGTTAAAAAAAGGAGGGGAGGGACAGGATGATATATCCACAATGCTGGAGTTTCCGAGGGGTTAGGAGGGCAGCCCAGGCTGGGAGAGAGGGCCAAGCCACCTGTAGTCTTATATGGTCCAAGGTATAATCCTTACAAGTTTGCAGCCACCCTCTGCTCTTATCTCTCGAGGATTGGTCTTCGGTCCAGTTCAGTCATTGGCAGAAAGGGACTGCAATTTTTTTCCCCATTATGTTTATTTGTACAGACTAGGTACATGTTAGAAGGTTCCGGTAGCGCTACACTGTCGTGCTTTTGATTCCAGCAATCTGAGGTCGTGCAAATTCCACAAAGTCGTCGATAAGAACAGGCCAGGCGCCTGGGGGAGAAAAAGAGAGCGGAAAAAGACAAAGTGATTACGTTTTCCTTTTTCCTTCTAGATCGTAGAATGACAACAGATAATGGATAGTTAAGACTGCAGGGGGAAAAAACAATGGCAACCAGCCTGCCTTCCATTGAGGATCTGTATAGTGCACAAACCGTATCTATAGATCCCTCATATCCAGGACATAAAGTCTTTCAACTTCTTCCCTCAAGACATTATGGGGCATTGCATGCCAAAACAACCAGAGAAAATTAGGAGGGGTTTTTTGCCCTCGTGCCATCTTCTAAACACCTGATTCCCACAGCAATGTCTCCTTTCTCATCTTTTTTTTCATCTTCTCACCTTTCGTACTATCTTTTCCTACTGGTTTCTTGCAATTTATCAATTGTTATTAATTAATATTAATTGTTAGCAGGGGGCTGGACTAGAAGCCCACCAAGGTCCCTTCCAGTCTATTCTGAATGACTGACTGTAACTTATGATTAATTATTATAACTATGATTATGGCCTTTGACCTGTTACTTGCTGTTTATATGTACACTAGATCTTATGCATTGGAGACAAATTCCTTGTGTATCCAATTACATTTGACCAATAAAGAGTTCTGTTTTGTTCTGTTGTCCTGTCCTATTCTATTCTGTTCTGTTCTGTTCTGTCCTATTCTATATTCTATTCTATTCTATATTCTGTTCTATTCTATTCTCTATATTCTACTCTCTATATTCTATATTCTATTCTATATTCTATTCTATTCTATATCCTATCTATTCTATATTGTTCTCTTCTCTTCTATATTCTATTCTATACTCTATTCTATATTCTATTCTATTCTATATTCTGTTCTATTCTATTCTATTCTAAATTCTATTCTATATTCTATTCTATACTATATTCTGTTTATTCTATTCTAAAATCTATTCTAAATTCTATTCTGTTCTATTTTCTGTTCTATTCTATTCTCTGTTCTGTTCTGTTCTGTTCTGTTCTGGAGTTGAGGAAGAGCCCCCTCAAAAGCATACTTTCCATTCCTTATTTCAAGCATATAGGTGTTCCTTGTGATATATTGGAACAACAGTTACAAGTCTGTCCTGTTTCCTCTGATGTGAAATGTATGTGTGTATTCGCTGACCCAGAAGTCAATGGATTACGATTTGAGGACAGGACAAATGATAGACTTCACTCACCAGCCACCTGTATTAAAAGTGTCTCTGAACACAGAAATGCAACCTTACCACTTATCCTCCAGCAAAGCTTCCTCTGTCTTACATCCTTTATCCCTACACAGGTAGTCCTCGACTTATGACCACAGTGGAGCCCACATTTTCTGATGCTAAGTGAGACAGTTGTTAAGTGAGCTTTGCCCCATCTTACAACCTTTCTTGCCACTGTTGTTAAGTGAATCACTGCAGTTGTCAAGCTAGTAACCCAGTTGTTAAGCGAATCCGGCTTCCCCATTAACTTTGCTTGTCTGAAGGTCGCAAAAGGGGATCACGTGACCCTATATTTATGACGCTGCGACCGTCATAAATATAAGTCAGCTGTCAAGCATCCGAATGTAAGTCACGTGACCACGGCAATGCTGCTGCCACGGTCATGAAACGTGAAAATCGGAGGGATAAGGAATAAGGAACTATTTTCAGTGCCGCTGTATCTTCGAATAGTCACTAAACGAATGCTGTAAATCGAGGACTTCCTGTAATGCTTTTCAAATGTATTAAACGGTGTTCCACCTGGTTTGCAGGGATATCATAAACAAGGTCCGGCGTTCCACAATAACACCGTTTTTGAGATTTTTTTCTTCATTTCTATCCAAGTTCTTCAAAGAAAACAGGCTTTAGAAAAGCTCTGTTCTTTGTACCTAAGTCCACACAGCCATTAAACCTCTGGTCCCCAGTGGATTTGGTTTAAATCACTAGTAAAAAGGCTTGATTCAAATCAACTCGATTTAAATCATCATTTTTAAAGAGCAACTGTCCTCCCTGTTCCGCAGCAGCTCCTCCTCTGACCTGCTGTTGACTCACCGACAGTCCCAATATTGCAGAATATACAGCCTCATGCTACATAACTAAGGTCCATCTCATGCTGAATAAACTAAATCATTAATGTATCTCAAATAGAAAACTACTTTTGGATAGATTTTTACTCCAAAGGCATTTTATTAAAATAAATTTGGGTAAAAATAAAAACAATCCAATTTAAATTTTAAAAAATCTGGACATTTGAATCAATCAGAGAGAAAAAAATATACACAGGAAAAGGTGTGACAGAATGTTAAAATGGTGCATCCCATTTGCCTGGACAATGACCTGGTGAGTTGCAGAAGGGAAACACGGCAGGATTAGTGACTCAGCAGTAGCTGGTTTGGCAAGCTAGTTTTGTTGAAATAAGGAGGGGGGGGGAGAGGTGGAAAAACACCTCCTAGCAGGGAAATGCCATTGAGCGCCATTCATTTTAAAGCCATGTTTTATACCTGTAGCTTGCTAAAGGCTGCTCTGTGGGATTAAATTCATGGTCTTTATAGCAATGAGCAACCAGCTTTATTTTCAGATGTCGGACAAACAGATCATTGTTTACTCCTTCGGTGCTTCACAATTAAAACAAAAACAAAAACCCTGAGAACTGATGAACAAATCAGATTGTAGGTAAGTTTTGAAGAAAATGACTAATGGATTAGCAGTGTCAGTGGCACAAACAGAAAGAGTTTGGTCTTGCGCTTAAAGGCACCAGGCTAGAAACCAGGAGACTGTGAATTCTAGTGCCGCTTTAGGCATGAAAGTTACCTAAGTGACTTTGGGCCAATCTCCAGGAGGCTGTGAATTCTAGTTCTGCCTTAGACATGAAAGCTACCTAAGTGACTTTGGGCCAATCTCCAGGAGGCTGTGAATTCTAGTGGGGACAATTACCCTCTGGAATGAGCTCCCCTCGGAGATCCGGAGGATTCCGGATCTCCGGACTTTCCGCCGTGAGTTAAAAACCTTTTTGTTTCGTCAGGCCGGTCTAGCTTAATCCTTCGGAATGGTTTTAAATTTGGTTAAAATTTGGGGTTTTTAGACAGCCAATTATTTAATCTTATTTTAATATTTAAATATTTAATGTATTTATGTATTTTAATGTATGGCTGAACACCGCCCTGAGTCCTTCGGGAGTAGGGCGGTATATAAATATAATTAATAAATAAATAATAAATAGTCCTGCCTTAGGCATAGAAGCTACCTAGGTGACTTTGGGCCAATCACCAAGAGGCTGTGAATTCTAGTCCTGCCTTAGACATGAAAGCTATCTAAGTGACTTTGGGCCAATCACCAGGAGGCTGTGAATTCTAGTCCTGCCTTAGACATGAAAGCTACCTAAGTGACTTTGGGCCATTCACCAGGAGACTCTGAATTCTAGTCCCGCCTTAGACATGAAAGCTACCTAAGTGACTTTAGGCCAATCACCAGGAGACTGTGAATTCTAGTCCCGCCTTAGACATGAAAGCTACCTAAGTGACTTTGGGCCAATCACCAGGAGACTGTGAATTCTAGTCCTGCCTTAGACATGAAAGCTACCTAAGGGACTTTGGGCCAATCACTAGACGACTGTGAGTTCTAGTCTCACCTTAGACATGAACACTGGCTGGGGGACTTTGGGCCAGTCATTCTCTCCCAGCCCAACCCACCTAACAGAGTAGCTGATGTTGTTGTGAGGAAAATAGGAGGTGGAAAGAGTATTAGGTAAGTTTGCCACCTTGAGTTATTTATAAAAATAAAAGCAGGGGGGGAAATAAAAATAAAGAATTGGGAGCTGGGAAGCCAACCCGGGAACATCTGTTAAAATATGGACTTTTGGACAAAGAGTTCCAATAGTATCAAGAAGCAACATTACCTTCCTCGTCATAATTTGACATATCGTCTGCTATCATTGCACTGAAGTCTAGAAGAAGGTTCCAAGTGTCCTTCGGTATAGATCTTTTATGATGTTCCTGTTAGAGAGAGAAAATCCCACCGTCATTAATTCAAGACATTACTTCTCTATTGACTCCTCAACAGGACTTTATGCTTAACACATCGTGGTTCCAAGACTGGAGAATTTCTCTTCAAACTTCTTGGACAGCAAGGCGGAAATTATCTCGCTCTCGAGATCATTATATTTTAATAATCTGCTGAGCCACAATGGTTCTGCAGAGCAACCCAGCTTTGCTTCTCAAAGCTGCTTAATACATTGGTTGGAATAAAGCAGGACTGGGAAGGCATATGGCTTCAACATTTTCAAAGCACTGAGAGAGATTGTTTGACTTTCACTGAAGGGCCTGCTACTGTGCAGCAGCTCCAATGCAGAGCTCAAAATTAGTAAAGCTTTGTGCTACTTTGGGAAGGCCCGTCAAAGGAGGCCTGGGTTAAGGAGGCTCAGTTAAAATAGTGCCTCCTCAAGGCTTTGCACCGGATTTAATGGGCTCATGCAGAATCCACAAAAGCAGAGATGGTCCAGTCAGCAACTCCTAGACAACCCTTTCAAGGCCAAGGACAGGCACTAGTTAAAATGATTGTGTATTCGCACATTCCTTTGCTCAGTCAACAAAATCAGGAGCTGAGGTGGCTCAGTGGTTAGAGTGCAGTACTGCAGGCCACTGAAACTGACTGCTAGTTCAGCAGTT